>AYEL01071017.1:0-102996 GCA_000484575.1 Olivierus martensii | reverse complement strand
ATTTTCAATTTTTTTAACGTGCTCACAACATGACTTCCATCTTTCTTCTCCTATGCTTACAAATGCTGTTTGACAAAGGTTTAATACCGCAGCTTCACTTAAACTAGACACGTTTTTTTCTTTCAGGATATCTTTAACTTGCTTCCAAATTAATTCTATGGGATTTAAATCGGGATGATATGGAGGTAATCGAAGAACATTATGTCCATTTTCAGAGAGTAATTTATCCGTAATATATTGTTTTTCGGGTTTATTCTTTTTAACTAATAACAACAATTCTGCTTATAGGAGGTTTTCGGGAAAAGTAATATCATTAGCTTTTAACCAATTAATAATATCTGTTTTTTTAGTCGAAGAAGTTGGAATCTTATTTATTTGAATGTTGTGATACTCAGCATTATCTAAGAAACAATGGAATTATCTGGAAGGTTAGGTATTAAATCATTTCGTAACCATTTTTGAAAGTTCTCAGAATTCATATATCCATGATAATCACCTATGCGAGTTCCAGATTTGAATACAAGGCCAGCATTTTATCCGTTTTCTCCTCCTGCGTGAACTATAATAAATCTAGCTCCTTTACTGCAGTTTTCTAATATACCATTTTCTTTGTTGCTTTGCCAACATATTCCAGCAACAGTAGTTGTATGGACATACGTTTCGTCCAAATATATAATAGATTTATTTTCGCTTCTAATTTTTCTAATTTCTCGAAGATAACAGCGTCCTGCTGCAACAATTTCCGGTTTCTCTATTAGAATACATCTGTTAGATTTGCATTTTTTAAATCGAAAACCAATTTCGTGAAGTTGCTTTCTTATAAATTCCCTTTTACCGTCAAATCCTGCAGTCATTTTCATTTCAGTAACCAATTTGGTCACAGTTGGAACTTCTTTTCTTTCACTATAATAATTGTGCACAATCCTTCGAAGCAGTGCTTTATCGAAGTCATCAAATACAATTTTAGGATTTAAAATTTGCTTGGTTTTTATGGGTGAGATAAAAGGGTTTTTCTTTATCGATGTTCTTTCTTTTCTCAGCTCTTATTTGTTTGACAGTTGATAAAGACATTCCAGTTGCTGCTGAAGTTCGTTCCAAAACTTTGTCCATATCAACAATTGACTTTTTTTTACTTTTTTCCTCGTTGAGGGTAATCCGAAACATTACTTATAATTTTCTTTGAAACGGATGACAAATTTCTGCGTTTCATCTTTGATCTGCACACGAACAATCACTTCTAAAATGTGAAAAAAAAATTCGCTACAATAACCCTATAAGCAAAATCCGTTTTAAACCAGTATTTCCAGTGCTATTTATAGACTATTTAACATATAAGTGACATGTGTCAAGTTTAGTGTTTAGCGGTAACCTCCTTCTCCCTGTTTTTGATAATAGGCTTTCCCAGTCAGGGCTCTAGATCTTACGGTTTGACTATAATTTGTAGACCAGGGGTGCATAATTATCGTAAACGTCCATCCAAGGTCAACTACATGACTTTACGGCTCTGGGTGAGTTACATTCTCTTAAGTAGGGAGGAGAGGTATGAAAATCTGTCCCCTTTGTTTGAAAATGCTATTATTATTATATTTTAACTACTATTTAAAAAATTAATGACTTATAATGACAAAATACAGAGAAATAATTCACCATCCGCCATTTTTAAAAGGCACTGAGACAAATTTGAGTAAAAAACGTATAAAAAGTGATAATTTATCAAAAATCAGTGATAAAACTGGCATACAGATGGCAGGATGATAGCTACGTATACAAATTGTAGCAATATTTATTAAAATAAATAAATAAAAAATCATAATTTTTTTAAATGGCTCGCTCGAGGTAGACCGTTAAAAAAATATTTTTGAGGAGCGCAAAGGGTTAATCCTATAGAATTAATTTGGGCACAAGTAAAAGAAACTGTTTGATCAAAAAATACATCGTTTAAGCTACCTGATGTCAAACAGCTGACATTGACCACTATTTGTAATGTTACGGCTTCTAATTGGAAAAATCGACAAAATCCAATTTTTTCGTGTCAAAATATTAGAATGCGAAAAAGTTATGGCAAAAAAAAACAAAAAATCAATTTTTTTAAATGGCTCGCTCGAGGTAGACCGTTAAAAAAATATTTTTGAGGAGCGCAAAGGGTTAATCCTATAGAATTAATTTGGGCACAAGTAAAAGAAACTGTTCGATCAAAAAATACATCGTTTAAGCTACCTGATGTCAAACAGCTGACATTGACCACTATTTGTAATGTTACGGCTTCTAATTGGAAAAATCTTATTGAGCATATTAAAGGTATAGAAAAATTATATTGGGAAACGGATCATTTAATCAAAGAACATGTTGATCCATTTATTATAAGTTTTTCTGGAGATACAGACACCAGTAGCAGTGATGATGAAGTTAGAAACGCACCTTCTGAGGTTTGACCATGCCTTAAAAAGTCCTTTTCAGGACTATTTTAACAGTTCTTTTCAGAACTTAAATAAACAGTCCTTTTTAGGACTAAAACGTTTGGTAAAGAGTAACCAAATGTACAATAAAAACAATAAAAATTAAAGTAATAAAATGTAAATTTTTAAAATAAATTTTCAAATTATAATTAATTTTAGCATTTATAAAGTAAAAACTGAAATATTTTAATCTGATTACTATGTTTTAATTCAAATATCAAGTCGAAAATGGTAATAAATTCTCTACTGCGATCCATTTTACAACGTATCACTTATCGTAAATCCTAACTGAAAAGACTCGTCGAGCATTGAATTTGGCGTTGAAAGTTCTTCTTTCTTTGAAAAGCGTATAGCTCTTCTTTACTTCTATTTTTGATTATTTTTATTTGAAGTATTATGTTTTAGCTTAAGAGTTAACTTATATTTCACATCCTCCATCTTCCTGACAAACTCATGTCATGTCATCCATTCTAAATTAATATCACCAATCCAATTTGAGGACTAAAGAATGATCTCTTATCAATGATTTATAATCAGTAAATAATTATTGTCAAATTATAAAGAAGATGGCATGAATTGTTTTGTTTTATTTATAAATTAGAAACTGAAGTTGTTGCATGACTGTATATAAATGAGTGAAGGATGGAACTTGTAAAAGTCAGCACTATAAAAAAGATGTTTCTTCAAGGCCAGGGAGTTGAAGTTTGCTTTCAAATGAATTAGTAACTCTCAATTTCTCAATTTTTTTATATTGACAACTGATTACTTTTCCATATTAGTGTGTGGAGGAATTAGATTAAGTTGTTCTTTAACTTACTTAGAACTTGGCTATTCTTTAAGATTAATTATTATTTTGAATTAATAAATTTATTGTTATTTTTGGTTTTTGGATTGGTAATTAAACAAATTTTATCACTAACTTGTTTTATCTTTATTACTGTTTAAATAAAGCTTTTGTTAATACTTTTTGTAAGTATTTGGATTCAATAAATTAGTCTATTATTTAATTTTACTTGTTTTTGAATTTATTCAATTTTGTAATTATTAGTACAATAATGTATTTTTATTATTTAATTCTAACATTTGTCTGTCCCTTTAACAACCACAAATTTCCAGTTGTGGTTTTGACTTGTTAGTGTTAGACAAGTTTTGTTAAGCTATTTTCCAGAATGTAAAAAAATTTGGCCAGGCAAGACTGCAATTTTGCAGTCTTGAAAACTGTTAGGTATTAGAGTTATTTATTATGAAATTATTGAATATTGTGACTTAGTACTCATCAAAACAAAGTAAAAAGTTCATATAAATATAGATCCAGAAATGTTTCCTTTTCAAGATAACACACAATATAAAACCATATAATTTAGTATTCCTATTAATTTCATGATGTCTGTAGTAAATTGTGGTTTGCAATCAATTAAAACAAAATGAACTGCACATTTAATCATAGCACTGATTAATGTATAGTTCATTTAGAGTTTCTAATCATTTGTAGATTATTCATTAGTTTAATGTAATTAAGCTACTGAAACAGTCTGTGAATGATTGGAAATAATTCGTGACTTATCACCTGAGATAGAACTGAACAACCAAAAACTGGGTAATTTCAGCAACAAACAAAGAAAAGGCTGTGTTGCCTGAAAAGCATATGCATTCAATCTTGAAACACAGACAGAACATAAGTATCATGACAAGTATTTAAACTTATACAAGAAAACCTGTGCTGGTGACCAACCTGCAAGCTGTGGCCAGCTTAATATCTGCCCTGCCCAATCATATTGTGGGATTTTTAAACTTATCTGTAAAAATGGCCATCTGTGTTCCGTAGCCATGGCCAGTGATATTTAATTTTAGCACCTTGTGTGCAACATCTACTAGGTGGCCAGCAAATTATGTTTTGATCAGAAATGCCAGATGGGCTCTAGATCTTCTATCAGCTGAACATTCTAAAGTGAAAAAAATCCCAAAAACAGACATTAATTAGTGATTTCTTTCCTTAGGTTTAATTAACAATGTGAAACTGTGTCATAAACTTTGTATTTAATAAAGAAATCTGTAGCTAACTGTGTCTGGTGGCCACCTAGCACAGGTTTTCCTGCAGTACTTGTTAAATATCAGTGCAAGTTTTGCTCTTTTACAGGAGCTGTGTATACAACCTAGACTTTTACACCCTTGTTATTTTAGAAAAAAAAGAAAAAAAAGAAAAAAAAGATTTTACAGGAGCTGTGTATACAACCTAGACTTTTACACCCTTGTTATTTTAGAAAAAAAAAGAAAAAAAAGAAAAAAAAAACATTTCCAGATTCATGTTGATATGAATTTTTTATATTATTTTGATGAGTAGCACCTGTAATTTAAATTTGGCCAGAACTTTTAGGAATACCCTGCATGTACAATACATAAATAACAACTTTTACAGATCTTACACTATTGCATTTTTTTAAAGACCATCTTGACAGGTAGGATATTAAAATTATTAATAAATTCATTTCATGAAAATTAATAAACAACTACAGGTAGAGTTCCCCAATTTCAGTTTGAATTTAATTCAAACCTGAAAATTGTTCATGAAGTAAAAACAAATAAATCAATTTAATTAATTTCTCATAGACAATGTTAAAATCAAGGGTTTCATTCTCACCAATGCAATTTGACCACAGTAAAATTACGTAAACAACAACAAAATCAATAATGTACATTAAATAATGATTTATCTATCTAAATAAATGAAAACAGATCCTTTATTATTGTAATTTATTTGATTTCAAAAAATTATTTGTCCTATAAACTGTAAATAATTTTTATTTTCCATTATTATTAACAGATAAGTTGATGCACTTTTATACAAATAAACTACAGCCTTAGGCAAAAGCAGAGAATAAAAGTTATTTACATATGTCAGTAAACTCAGATAGTGCACTACTACAGATTCTTGATTGCCATTTCGATTTTTCCGATTTCATAATAGATGACAATTTTAACCTCACATTCAGTTGTACTGTATTGTATAGCTATGTATGTGGATTGAAATGCCTTTTTATGAATATTTAGTATTTATTTATTACAATCAAGATTCATATATTCAATTTTTTTTTTTAATTATACATATAGAAATCCCCAACTTATGACAGGATTGTATACAAAAATTTTGGTTATAGTTCAAATCCATCATAATTTTAAACATGATTTTCCATAGGTATAATGTTATAAATGGAGTATTAATTTATAAACTAATTTAAAGCACTAATAAGCAGTCCTATATTTTTCTAATAAATCAGTTTAATATGAGTAACGTTTTTGACTTTTAAGCCATCTTCAACTCTTACAATCCATTTAAGTTATGGAACATGATACAAAACGCTATAATTCTAGAACTTAAAATACAATTTTAAATATTTAAAATTAAAAAATGCTTTTTAATTTTTAAGATACCATTTTAAATAATTTATGTTAAAATTTAACTGAAATGACATATACTTAAATATTATTTTAGTTAAGAATACAAACATAAGTCTAATTGCTCTTTATTTTTTAGAAGGGCACAGAATATCTGCGTAAAAAACTATTTCTTAACATTAATATATTGGAGAACTCTCTTTTAAAGCGAACTTTGATGCTTCAGAAATGTTATTCATTTGTTTGTCATTGATCACTACCTCTATACATTTGTATTTCCTCTGCAGTGAATAACTCTTTTGCATTGTCCAACTGTTTTAATACCCTGCTCTTTTCCTATTTTATTTTCACGTCACATTCGGAGGCCCTTTTGGCTAGAGTTGTTGTTAGATTTGCATTTTTTATGTCCCTTTTGTGCTCTTTAATTCTGTCTTTCAGATTTCTTGTTGCTGCCCCTATATATACTTCATTTTGATCATTTTCTAGGCTTATTAGTGGTACCTAGTACACTCCCATTCTTTCTTCTTATCCGTATTTGTCTTTTACATTTTGGAGAAGACCAAAGATAGTTTGCACTCTCTTGTATACAGGTTTCATATCTCTTTTCTTCATAATTCTATTTACTGTCTTGTAGTTTTTCAATGTGTCTGGTACTATTATGAAGTTAATTCTATCTTGACTTTCTACCATTCCTGATCTAGAGCTCTGCTGTTCTTGTTCTACATTCTGTATACTTACCTTCTTTTCACACAATTCTTTTAAATAATTTATCTATTAAATTCTTATTATAACCATGCTTTTGTGCTATTTGTTTTATTCTCTCTAGTTTATTTTTTAGTAACAATTCATTACTACAGTGAGTAAAGGCTCTATTAACATAAGATCTTAATGCTGCTTTTTTATGATGCCATTTGTATTTGACCATTCTGGTATAATTATCGGAGTATTTGTTGGCTTTCTGTATACTGTTGTCTCAATTGAGAGATTTTTGATTTTTAAGTTTACATCTAAGAAGTGTATACTCTGTTTCTGTTTCTGTTATAGTGTAGTTTCAAACCATAGCTTTGGAGTGTGAAGAGGTTTTCAAGTATTTCTGTTTTGTCAACAATCTCTCCATATGATGAAAATGCCATCAATATATCTTAGGTATATGTGAGCAGGCTTATTTCCTCTAAGGATCACCAGATTGGCCATAACACCTGCAAGTAGTCTTCCTATTGGCACACCCATAGTTTGCTTGTAAAACTTATTTTTAAATCTAAAAAATGAGTTGTTACATAACAAGTCAGCTATCTCTCTAAGCTTATTAGGGTTGATTGAATCTCTTGAAGTATTATCCAAAAAGAACCTACAGAGGCATAGGCATACTGGTGCTATGTTGAGTGATGGGTATAATTTCTCAAAATCATATATCTAGCAAAAGTCTCATTCCCTTCTAGTTGTACTCTTTTAAGTTTTTGAAGGAAATCAACTGCAGAGGTAACAGTGTAAGCGTAGTTATTAATTTTCAAATTAATCCATTTAGCAAACAGCATTTTCTAGATTATAGAACGGTGATCTGCACTTCTCTATTATCGATCTGAAAGACAGTGGGGTTTTATGTGTTTTTGCATATACAAATAGCCTGGGGCATGTTGGGTTTGATATTCTTCATACTTTCATGAACTACGGTATGTCAGCATTCTAAGATTTTAGCTAGTTTTCTTACTAAATCTTCTGTTGGGTCTTTAATTAGTTTTTCTGCTCCTGATTGTTTTATATATTCTTCCAAAAAGTCATCATAAACTTCTCTCTTCATTAATACAATCGTTTTAGACTTATCTTCCCTTGTGAGTGCTATTTCATTAATTTCCATCCAGTTATGTGCTTTTTTTATTCACATCCTTTCATTATTTGTTTGTGCGTATTTCTTTTATTATAAGCCCTCACTTCTTAACAAACTACCATCTGCTTCTTTTCTTATCAATATCTTCCATGTCTTTTATCAACCTCTCAAATGGTGGAATTAAGTCCTGCGTAGCTCCCATTGTATTTATTGCATAAGAGGGTCCTTTCTTTAGACCTTCTTCAACAAAAGGCAGTAAAATTATATCTCCTACAACAGTTACTATTTCTTCTATTGGAAGATCCCTTCTCTTCTTTTTATTAAGCTGTTGCTTAAATAAACATTTTATTTTCTTAATGTATTTCTTTCTTAATCTTTTCTTCAGCCCTTCTACTTCTTGCTCAATTCTGCTCATACTACTCGCTTTTCCTTGTATATCAATATTTTCTAACTCTGTTGTCAGTTTCAATTTCTGTTTTACTAAACAGTACATTCTTCTTCTAGCGTCTGATGTTGCTGACTTTAGACAAATTCTTTTTGTGTTCTCCAATATCTTTCTCAATTTAACTGGGAGTTTGATATTAAAGACTGTTTTCGGCAATACATCATTTAATTTACACTGAGTAATTGCCAAGTCCCTTCTATCTTAGTCAATTTATTGCAGCATTTCCTAAGTTCCTTAAGATGTTGCATTTCAGAATACAGCTAGCTCAGCTATTTAGTACAAAATTCAAAAACTTACTGCTTTTTTCAGTGTTTAATTAATTTATAAACTAATTAAATGGATTGTAAGAGTTGAAGATGGCTTAAAAGCCGAAAACGCTACTCGTATTAAATTGATTTATTAGATAAATTTAGGACTGCTTATAGTTTTTGAATTTTGAATTTTGTTATAAATGGAGGTTACGTTCCCCAATGTCAAAACTCCAAATACTCAACATGCTTTTAAAAAGTAGTAGCATAATGTTGAATAAATGCTATTTGTTTTTTTATGAGGAAATTGTACAGTTCATGCCTACCAGAATTTAATATGGGTAAAAACAAAGATGAAAGATTCATTTTTAAGTTTCTAATGCTGGTTGTATGGTAAAGCAATTATTTATCTTGAAGGATCAAAGTTCAATTCCAGGTCTCAATATATTGCTTTTCAAGAAGAATCCAGAGCTAGCTCCAGGCTTATAGAACCCTATCCTTCAACTTTCCAGTTGATTCCACCATAGCTGTTAGACAATCTGTGAAAGGCTTTCAAAATGGCTGCTGCCAAAAGTATCTATTAGCAGCTTAATTCAAACTAACCTAACTAAAGGGTTTATACAAAAACCGACTTTTGAAAAAACTGGTTTTCGAATTCCAGAATTTCAAAAAAACCGGTTAAACAGGTTTTCGAATTTTTCAAAAAAAATAAATAAATAATGAGAATAGTAAAAAATATTTATATTTATTTTAAAATTTTCCAATTTATTTATACATTTATGGAACTACAAAAAAATATAACAAAATATACAGCAACATACCAAATAATAATAGAAAAAAAAAACTGAAATCTGTATAAAATATAAATTTTTATTTCATTTAGTAATTTTCTTCAGGTAATATGATTTCGAAAAACATAAAATGCCCATTGAACGCTTATTTAATATTCTTATTCTAGATACAAAATTTCCTGAAATAGAAAACTCTCTCACTGGCTACTGAACTTTGTTTTATTGTTTTCAAGGTATCAGTGTATTCATCATCGAAATCTGTTTCCATACAAGAACTTGGATATTTAGACAACATTTTTCCAGATAACTCAACAATATTGAATTTTGAACCTAATGGAATTACACTAGATTTCTTTGTTGAAATGTTTTGTGAATTTTGCAAATATAGCAAAAGTTTATTGCAATTTTATTTATTAAAGCAATTTCAAGTCAAAATGTTAAAGTTTTTAATTAAATAAATAATTAATTTTTACATATTAATTTTAGTATCTAAAACTGGTATTTTAAATTTAAAACCAGTTTTCGAATTTTACAAATTTATCCAAAAAACCGGTTTTTGAATCCAGTTTTTTAAAATCAATAAACCCTACTAACTATGTTTCTTACACATACAGTAGATCCTCGATATCTCAAATCTCATGGGAATAAAAAAAAATTTGATATGAAGAGTTTTTGAGATATCAAGGTTCAATTTTAAATAAAGCATTTTATATCAATAAAACACACCATAGTTTTTAATACTGTATAAGACAATCTTTTTTTCTATGAAATTAGCATCTAAATACTCCTGCATCTTATAAACCAAAGGTTGAAAATATTACTAAATAAACATGATCATACTGACAAAAACCTATCAACAATTAGAAGTGAAACTTAGAAAAAGAAACTAACTGTATGACAAGTTCAGTATTTTGAGCATGCATAAAAAAGTTCCTGTTCCGGTTATCGATAGCATATCTATGTTCTTTTCTTAAATTTAAATTCTTTGTTTAGACTCTGAAAACAAGGGAAAATTCATAAATATTTTAAATTTCTCTAGCACAAAAATTATAAACTAATTCAAGATAGGAAGGATTTTGAAGAAAATACTTTGAGATAACTATTAAAATTGCATTGGTTTAATGCTGAAAGTGCATGGAAAAATTTTTCCCCTACACATCAAGGGTTTTGGACAGAGGTTCGAGATAGTAAGGATACCCTGTATAAGCAATTATTTTTTAATGCCACTTCCCAATTATTAACTGACTACACAATGGAATCTATTCTAGATCCAACTACAAACTGCTTACATCTGTAGCAGAGCCAGTAGGACTTTACAGAAAGTGAATCAATGCTGCAGCTGGATCCATTAAAAATTTTTCACAAACAGAATCCAAATACTGTGCTTCAATGCATTTAAAATACAAGTTGAATAGGTTGAGTCTAGTTACCTAAAATACCAGAGATAGGAGGTATAAGATCTGAAATTAAATATAAATACTGCCTGATGGAAATACAACACACTTTCATCCTAACGATAATTCAGTCATCTGATCAGTTGGCCGCCATTACTGCAAAATCATTGATTTCAGCCATTATAAGTACAGATCATTGTAGGCTGGGGATCTCCTGTATTTGAAAAAACTTGCAAACCCAGGAATTTGTTAACACCAGAAATTCATAAAGTGAAAATTTCTGTCACATATTCTCCAAATTATGCAAATAATTCAGACTGAAGATTTTTATAACTTGGATTTTGCATAAATCAGAAAAATAATCTTTTAACAAAATTTTAATGCTACAACTACTGGAGTTTGGGTGGGCTATGGTGACTACACATATGTTTAGGTGCCATATTGTTCCCTAAAAAAACAAACAATGCAGCATGGAATGATATCATACAAATAATATGATACTTAAGATCAATAAATAATCACAATATATAAATAAATCAAGTAACATGAGCTTTTAAAATACTGTAAACCAATATGTTCAAACTTGTAATTTACACATAGAATAAATATTTATGCTCTGTATGTTAAAAAAAATATATTTTGGAATATTTTAATGTAAGTTCAAATTTAAGAAGGTCAAATATATGTAAGTTGGGAAATATATATATATATTTATTTTATTAATATTCCAAAAATATCACAAGATATCATGAATTTATACACATTCATCTACTTTATTGTTTATGGATCCCAGAGTTCAGAGAATTTACTTATATAGAGTTCGTTGAACTTTTATAAAAATACCAAAAAATCATTTCAATAATTACTTTAAATAAAAATTAATATATCATAATGATAATTGCATGGAAAAATATATATCAAATTCTAATCTAATCTATAAATTAGAATCTGATCTAGAAGAATCCGTAATAAAAACTAAAGAAGTTTAGTGCTTGTTACTGATTCTTCAATGTTGTAGATAAGCAATAGTATTAATAGTATTATAGAATCTGATCTATATTTCTGTTTATATGATCTGAGAAATTTAACCTGGCAGTGGTATCTTGTTTCCGCAACAGTGTCAGGTTTCATTGGTTTCTATCAGTCTTCATTTTTATTAAAAAATTTTCATATTTTTTAATCTACATCTTCTGATTGAATTAAAATTTTTATTTTTAATAAATCTCTATAATGCAAAAAAAAAAATAGTCATTTTTCTATGTTATGTTGCTGATTTTTTATAAATTATTGTGTAATTCAATACTCCTAATCAAACTTATATAAATAAAAATAATAGCCTTTTAGACAGGAATAAAAAAATTATAAACATAAATAAATAAACTTTAATGAAAAGTGTTTTCAGTATACACCTCATCAGTTAACATTTTATAATTCAAAAATTATTCATTTAAAAGTGTGTATAAGAACACAGTAAACATTAGAATAACAATAGTATAATGATTTTAAATACCATAATTTTTTGAAATTTCTTAACAAACATAATTATCAGCATTAAAAATAAATATATAACGAATTTATAAAATTATTATATTAAATTAATAGCATATTATGTAAACAAACAAAAAAGTCGAATTTCAGACAGCCCTAAATATTATATATTTAATGCATAGAATTCTGTTTGAATTTTCATTTATTGTTCAAAGGTACAGTATTTATAAAATGGGAATGTGCAGTAATGTCTTAACGATGAAAATGAAAGATGTTTTTCTAAAATTTGAATGCTCTGCGATTTTTGGCTTTTGAGATATCTTGTGGATGTCCAGATAAAAAAGGATTACATATAGCGAGTTGCTTTGTTAAAAAATAGCTTAAAAATTAACAGTTAATATAAACGATACCACATTTATAATAATTTGAGTTGGAATAAGAAAACACATTTCTAAGAAAACAAAAAAGATAATTCATTCCCAAATTAAAAAAAAAAATTATAATACCTTCCATATATTGTTATTTAAAAACAGTTTTCTTCCTCTATATCAGCGGTTCTCAACCTTTCTTTCCCGGGCCTCATACATTTGTTTGCTACATTAAGTGGGCCGCAACATGCTATATCAGCAGTAGGCAACCGGATGGTGTCATATGAAAAAACAATTTATGAGTGTGCATCTGGAAGAACCTAGCAAATTATGAAAATTCTAATTTTTCCAGATTTAAAAAATTTTTTAATATCAGAATTTTTATTTTTATTTTTATTTTTATTTTTTTTTTGCATGTGAGAGAAGAATTTCGCGCTTTCATTCAATTCATGACTATGCGTTCCGAGCCACACGTAAGAGTTTGCCGGGCCGCAGGTTGAGAATGGCTGCTTCTATATCCTTTCATGAGTAATAAATGACAACTAAATGGTATTTAAGCATTTCATTCATCTGATATATATACTCGCCACAATATTTTTCTCCGACAAACACAATTTAGAGTTACAGTGTCAATACTCCATATGAATGTGGAGTATTGACACTGTAACTCTAAATTGAGAACTCTAATTTGAATACTAAAAATAATTGAGAACTCTAAATTATAATTCTAAATCTGAATTGTATAATTCTAAATTCTGTTCTATATATATTAGAAACTTTCTATAGAAATATATTTCTATATTTTGAATAAGAATTATTCAAAATATTTTTTGAATTAACGTTGATACTCACTTGTCAGTAAATTAATTTCTTACAACAAATTTTTTTAATATAATTTTACTAATTAAAATATTTTATTTCAGAATCATCACATAATTATTATGAAAATCAAGTACTTCACTATATATTTAGCCAATACGTTCGAGAAATTGGGTATATGTGTGGCTAAATATCCCAGTTATTTCATCATAATTCCTATGTTTCTATCAGCTTTATTAAGTACTGGACTTCAAAAATGGTACGATGAAAGTAATTTTAAATATTTATTTGCTCCTGATAATACAAGACATATTGAGGAAGAAGCTACAATCGGAAAACTGTTTCCAATGAATTTGTCTTTTAACGCAAACATGGAACGAATGAACAGAGAACCATGTGTTGCAACGGTAATAATAACGGCTAAAGATGGAGAATCAGTACTTCGTCAGCATATATACCAAGAAATGGTACAGATAGATAAACTTATACAAAATATCAATATTACGAATACAAAAATATTAAAATATCAAGATTTATGTGCAAAATATCATGGCCAATGTTTCGAGAATTATATTCTTTCGCTCGAAGATGAAATTGCAAAGATGATGAAAGAAAATTTCTCAATAAAGTATCCATTAATAATTGTAAATGAGTATGATTTTCATTTAAGTAGTTTATTTCTTGGAGGGGTCGAACTGGATGAAAATAACAATGTTAAAAATGCAAAGGCTATAAGTTTATATTATTATTTAAATGATAAATCGATTTTTCAAAAAGATAATGCGGAACGGTGGCAATCTATGTTCCTTGAAATGTTATCGTCCATTAATTATCAACATATAAATGTGGATAAGAATGCTGTGATCTCACCAGAGCAGGAACTCAACAAACTTCCACATAGACTGCTTCCACGAATGTCTATATCAGCCGTATTAATTGTAATATTTTCTATAATGACATGCATGTATAATAGCTGGACTGAAAGTAAGCCGTGGACAGGATTAATAGCTTTAACATCAGGTGGATTGACTTTGGCCGCAGGATTTGGATTAATTATGTACTTTGATATTCCGTTTATTATGGCTGCTGGATCTATACCTTTTTTAATTTTAGGTAAGTATGAAACTGGTTTGTGTGAGTTTTAAATGAGTATGAAGTTGGGGCTCATTTTAAAATTTTTATACTGTTTAATTTGCATTTGTGTGCACTTCGTTAGCACCTTTTGAGTTTTTAAAATTTTGTTTGCAACCTTATCGTTTGGATTCCAGAACCGAAACAAGTAATTGAAATTTAAAATAAAAATAAATAAATAAATTTCATGTCTTGCAATTACACTGTCAGCTCAATGTAAGTATTTCCTAACTACTTTTTTAAACAAAATAGAAAAAATATTACAATTTTGAAAAAAATTGATTATTAAGATTTTAACGAACTCTATACATTTGGAAAACTGTGATCATATTTTGATTACTTATGCAATTATATTATTATAGATGTGTATATATATTTACAGTATATTTATATGTATATATATACAGTATATAATTATAAAAATTAAAAAATATTAGTAATACAAGTATATAAAACGAAAATTATTAGAAGTATTGACTGTTTAATTAATACTTCTTATGCAAAAATTTGGCCTATTTTTATAGTATCTATGAAAATAATGAAAAATAAATAAATAATCTTTGTACAGTAGTGCCTCGCAATTCGATACTAATCCGTCGCCGAGTTAATGTCGAATAGAGAAACTGTCGAATTCTGGGGCAATTTTTCCTATATAAGACTACATAAAATACATCAATTCGTTATCGGTCCCCATCCCATTCCCCTAACAGGTAAGGTGAGAGAGATACACTATATTATTTACTTTATTATATGTGTTTTACTATTGTATATCGACGTATATTATTTACTTTACTATACATATTACTATTGTATAACACACTAAATTACAAAATACACTATTTTATACACCACACTATTGTATACCTAAATTACAAAATACACTATTTTATACACAATACAATAGATACACTATATTATTTACTTTATTATATGTGGTTTGCTATTGTATAATAATATTTACTTTATTATATGTGTTTTACTATTTTGTATAACACACTAAATTACAAAATGCACTTTATTATATGTGTTTTACTATTGTATAACACACTGAATTACAAAATATTTATTATATGTGTTTTACTATTGTATAATACACTAAATTACAAAATATACTTCCCCTAATGGCTGAGGTGAGAGAGACATAATAAAGTAAATAATATAGGCTAACTTACGGGTAAGGTGAGAGAGATACACTATATTATTTACTTTATTTTACTATTGTATAACACACTAAATTACAAAATACACTATTTTATACAAAAGAATATTACATGTGTTTTATTATTGTATAACACACTAAATTACAAAAAACACTATTTTATACACAACACAATTTATTAGCCCTTGGATGTTGGAATGAAGTCTTCCAGTAGACATCATAGCACCCATAATATTCTCTCTGTCGCAAAACGTTGCCACAGTTGTACTAGGAATGCCATACTCGGGTTACGTTTTAATTGTTCTATCTTTCTGCACTTTATCTACAATTTTTTCTTCGTCTTTTTGCTCAATCAATTGTTCTTCTTTTCGGAATTATTCCTCTGGTCAGCTCTGTTTGAAACCATCCTTACATTTCATTCAAAAAAACTAATAATAATTACAAATTTTTTACTTTCTGAAAAATGTAGAATTGAAAATTAACACAAACAACACGGGCAAACACCAAAGTAGCTCAAAAAAACTGACAATTATCAAATGATATCTTGAAAATTAACACAAACAACACGGGCAAACACCAAAGTAGCTCAAAAAAACTGACAAATATCAAATGATATAACACAATTCCATGTACGCGCATGCGCCAACCCGCGAAACACAAATGTGGAATTGCGAGAGTGACGAATTGCGGGAGGTCGAATTGCGAGGCACCACTGTATTACTCTTTCTAATGTGGAATTGCGAGACTGACGAATTGCGGGACGTCGAATTGCGAGGCACCACTGTATTACTCTTTCCATATTCTATTATATTATTAACAAAATATATATTAATAATAATATAATGTAATTTATATTATTGGAAATGTTTAGAAAACTAAGCCCGTCGAAGTTGATGGATATGGAATTATATCTGTATCGCATAAATATTAATCGATTTAAATGGATTCAAATACTATGGAGAACTACTAAAACATCAAAAATATTGAAAAGAATCAAATCAATCTGGATTTTTTATATAAATCTATTGGAACCCTGTATATAGGTTTTATATAAACCTATATACAGGGTTCCAATAGATTTATATAAAAAATCCAGATTGATACGTTTTATCCACCCTGTATATAAACCTATATACAGGGTGGATAAAACGTATTGGAACGGCTGAATATTTTGAAAAAGGTTTATCAGAATTCTTTGAAATTTGGCATGATGTTAGGTATGCTTACATCCTACTATCCCTATTTTTTCAATTTTATATCGTTGTTTGTTATCGAGCTCCAAGACAAACTTCACTTTTTTTAAAGGACATTAGGGATTAATTTGACCATATTTGAAAAGAGCATTTTATCCTGAATTCAGTGATATAGCACATGCCTCTCTTATCTTTAAGGAAAACCCAAAAACACCAATATTCATGGAGATAATTCACTGCGATCGCTGCTAATGTTTCCGCGTGGCTGGATCATCAGACGGCAATCGGTCGCTATTCTACGAAAAACATTTCAAAAACTTTAATAAGGTACTCAAACCTTAGTTTTGGAAAATAATAATAAAAATAACAGTTATATTAAAATCAACATACTGTTTATAGGAAAACACTTCAATTATTATAATAAATGCTCGAAGTGCTGTCCGTTTATTTCCTGGCAGTAATGAACACGTTGAAGAAAGTTTTGCAACTAATCAATCAACGTGTTTGGTGAAATACTGGCAATTTCGTTCCGGCAACTCCTCCATATGCATTGTTCTGTTAACAAACACTCGATTTTTGATATGATTCCACAAGAAAAAGTCAAGCGGACTTAAATCGGGTGATCGAGGTGGCCATTCGATTGTTCCTCTCCGTCCTATCCATCTACCAGGAAATGTTTCGTCTAAACACTGGCGTACATGATACCCAAAATAGTTTTGCAATGTTTTTTGTAGAATAACGTCCCATTGCCGACTGACGATCCGGCCACGCGGAAAGATTAGCAGCGATCGCAGTGAATCATCGCCATGAAACATGACGTCATTCACGTAATATGGAATGATGCCATGTTAAAGTCAACCATGGGTCTTTTTAAGGTTTTCCTAAAAGATAAGGTAAGCATGTGCTATATCACTGAATTCAGGATAAAATTCTCTTTTCAGATATGGTCAAATTGACCCGTAGTGCCATTTAAAAAAAGTGAAGTTTAAATCTTGAATCTCGAATACAAATGACGATATAAAATTGAAAAAATAAAGATAGTAGGAATTATACATACCTAACATCATGCCAAATTTAAAAGAATTCCGATAAACCGTTTTAAAAATATTTAGTCGTTTTCATATATTTTAGCCACCCTGTATATATAAACACTATACAAAATCCAGAAAAAAAGGGTCATATGATCAATGCTAATGTATATATTTACTAAATTTTTTATATTGCATTTATATACAAACATAGATTACTGCCAACATAATTTATAGTAAATATTTCGTCTAAATTTTAGACAAAATATTTATTTACTGTTTGTGAATTTGAGAGATATCGTGATGACGATAAATAATCAATTAACCTAATTTATATATCGTTTTCCTTCTGCTTTAGTTAATAATTTATTGTTAATTGATTTATGAACCTGAAACTACAGAAAGGGTATATACAGGATGACATCATTTCACTGTCTATCATGAACCAACGAGTACTTGTGATTCAGTTATCTGAATAGTTGAAGGAATCCACACCACTTCTGAAACATCAAGAAATATAGAAAGAGAATTGATTCCTAAATTTCAAGTATATGTCTGATATGCTTTAATGCATTATCTTTCATGATAGAATGAATACAATAAGAAACATAAATAGCAACGGTTTGCGCAGTTACTAAAGGAAATAAGTATATACTGTTAGTGTGTGTTTAATTCAGCATTCCCAATATCATAAAAAATATGAATTGATTCCATTCAGTTCATTGGCGTGTTTTGGTTTGAAAATTTTGAGCGGGACACTGCTACTAATAGCCTTCAACTCTCTGGGACAATTTTCCCCATGTGTATTTAGATTAGTTCAATAACTATTTGGCAAAAGTATCTTTTTTTCCTTATTTTTAATAATTAAAAATAAACATATTGTCTATAAATATAAGTAATCAAATGTATTTAAATAAATTAAATACATTTAATTTAATATTGATGTACGTAAAAATATCATTGGAATAATACTAAAGCCTAATTTTAGTGATGAACAGATTTAGAACTAAACTGCTATTTTAATCATTATTTAATAATCAGGCTATGGTGGGCCATCTATTGGAGTAATAATTAATTAATTTTAAATTTAGGCTAAGGAGGCATCATTTCTTATTTAATAATTGAACTATTATTTTATTTTAGTAAAAATTTATTGAACTAAATTTTTACTAAAATAAAAATTTATAGTTCAATAAATTATTTATTTAATAATTGAACTATAATTTTTATGATATTATTATGTATTATTATATAATTTTTATTGAGATGGCACTGCTTTAGCCTAAATTTAAAAATTAATTAATTGTTAATCCAATAGACAATGATAAATAAATAACTTCCATGACATTGAAAAAATAAAGTATTAACAAAGTTCAAAACTTGTATAATTCAATCACTTTTGCAGTACTATCACTATTTATGGAACTAATTATTTCTATTTCTTTCTAGTTAATTGCAAATTGTATTAATGCTGTTAATGCTAGGAATGTGCATATGGAGCTTTTTGACCTTTTCTATTCCAAATTGGAATTAAAATTTTTAAAGTATGGGATTTAAGATATGCTTGTATAAATATATGCTGTTTCTATCAACATAATACATTTAAATATTATTCACTTTGAATGAAATTTGCATATATTGTTTGTAGCCATCTTAAAAATGAGTGAAATTGATCATTATTTTATTGTTCCCAAATTTCAATCAGAATAATTTAAAATTGAATAATGAATAGGTCATGTGATAGATTTAATATTAGCTAACCTTCTTACATCAGCTATGTTCCTTAATATGAATCTCTAGGTATTTTTTTCATTGTTTTATATATATATATATATATATATGGAGTCCCTACTGATAGGCATTGATCTATACCACATAATTACTTTGTTATGCATTACATGAAAAATATTGCATTTCTCCTTTTATTACAATTTCTAGAAGCTTCTTCCAAGTTTTATTATTGGATTTGAATAGTCCAGTTTTTGATAATCAAATGTTGACAAGCTTGCATTATATGCCTTAAGAAAATTAAAATTCATTGCTACTTTATTAAATTTATTATTTTTGTTTGATATTAAACAAATATACTAAAGCCTAATTTTACCTCTAGTAAAGAGATTTAGACTAAACTGCTATTTTAATCATTATTTAATAATCACGCTTTGGTTATCATCATTATTTTAGTAAAAATTTATTGAACTAAATTTTTACTAAATTCATTTTTTGCTGAAAAATACAATGCAAAATGAAGTGACAAAAATTGAGCTAATATTTTCAGTAAGAATCTATTGAAATAATTTGTATTATTTCAACAGGTTTTATTGAACTTTGTTGCTTTGTTTTATTTCATTTGTTTTATATAATGTATATATATCAGTGGTGGCTCACCCATAAGGACTGCAGCCCTCCCACCAAAATGAAAACATTTTAAAATTATTATAGCTACTACATTACTATACTATACGATTATTTTACAAAAACATATTTTTTCCGTTTGTAGTATATTTATTTTTGAATTGTAGGTACTAGGTACCTCAATAGGCGCTCTATATGTGTGCTTGTAGATACTAGGATATTTTTTCCGTTCGTTTTTTTCCGTTCGCAGTATATTTATTTTTGAATTGTAGGTACTAGGTACCTCGTAGTATATTTATTTTTGAATTGTAGGTACTAGATACCTTGATAGGTCGCTCTGTTATGTGTATTGTATGAGTCAGTGCGATTGCGTACTCATCAGGGCTGCAAAGTGCAGACCGAGTCACACTGCATAGTCAGTGTATTGAGCAGGTGGGGTACCGAGTCACACCGCATAGTCAGTGTATTGAGCAGGTGGGAGTAACCCCTGATATACGTTTTATGATATGTATATCGTGGGCTGCAAACATTGCGGTCCGCATTACGTATTTTAGCTACGAATTTTATAATAATTTTTTTCAGCCCTCCACAAAAATCAGCCACTGAGATATATATATATAGATTTCAGTTTATAATGGAATTTGATTTAAATCAGCTTGGTTGTAAGATGTATATCGTGGGCTGCAAACATTGCAGTCCGCATTACGTATTTTAGCTACGAATTTTATTATAATTTTTTCAGCCCTCCACAAAAATCATCCACGAGCCGCCACTGATCAGAAATATCTTATTTTATCAGTTGCCTACTATCATTATTTGTAACTATTTAACCTCTGGCCAATATGTGCCCAAATACATCATTTTCCTTATCTGTCAAATTTGAGATTTTTCAATTATTTAGCATATCCTTGTATACAATGTTTTTTGCTTGTTTTCTTTCTCCAAATCAAACTTTGAAATTTTCTTTACATGAAACTTGTGACATTGCTACATAAAGTTGCCCATATGTGAAAACTTGATTTTGTAATAGTAAATCAACATTTTGAAAAGTCTGTCCTTGGGTCTTATTTATTGTTATAGCAAATGCCAAAGTTATTGGAAATTGGCCACATTTCATTTCAAATGGAAGTTCACTTTCTAATGCAAAAGTTACATTGAACCACTACCATTGTCTGTCATCCATAATAAAAATGGAAAATATGGTAAAGAAAGCATGTGTACATAAAATATCCTTAACTGTTCTTACAGATTTAAGCCGGCATTGCTTCCTGATGGATTAAAATAGATGATAATAATTATCTTAGAATGAATAATTATTATAATTTTTGAAATAAATTAAATATTATTTAAACGCAATGTTTATATAGCTTTGGCATGCCGAATGCAAACTGAATCCTCGGGTCCTGGAATAACCAACATTTTTCCATCAAAAATACCAGATATTGAAGTCAATAATGAAAAAAAGTATACAAACATAAATAGGAAGAATTTAAATCAGCTTGGTTGTTCCAGAATTTTTACATAATTTAAAGAATTTAAATCAAATTCTTTAAATTATGTAAAAATTCTGGATGTTGAATTTACATAATGTGGAGAACTGTATATAACTGTACATAATGTAGAGAACTGTACATAATGTTGAAAACTGTAGTTACATAATGTGAAGAACTGCATATAACTGTACATAATGTGGAGAACTGTTTACAATTCTAATGTTGAATTTACATAATGTGGAGAACTGTATATAAATCATAAATTAATATTTGTTTAGTATATCTAAATCAGTGGTCTCAAACTTCCTTGTAAAATTTATTATAATTGCAAGAACAGATATATAACATGAAATATTCAAAAATTATTATACTGTATTGAAATTCAGTAAAACATAATAGATTTGTAAATTAGAAATGAAAGTTTTGTATTTAAAAAATTCTATCATTTACAAAATGGCTTTATAATTTTGAACATGAAGCAGCATATTATTAAGGAAATTAATATATAAATAGTTGATAATCTGAAAGATTGATTGATTAATCAATCTTTCAGATTATTTTATCTCACAAAAATTTTTTCCATAATACATTAATTTTAAATGTGGCCCTCTAATTAAAAAGATATTTAAAGAGGCCCTTTGAAGAGAATGAGCTTGATAATGATGTTCTAAATAGAAATAATAACCATAGTATCATATTTCTATGATAATGACCTGGCTAAATATATATATTGTACAGTGTCAAGGGTGAAGGAATTTTAACTGCTTATTCATGACAGATTTATATTTATTTATAATGTACTTGTCTGGTCCACTTCTATGGACCAGACAATATTACAAAACAACATAGAAGAATCCACTTCTATGTCGTATATTTATTTATAATGTACTTGTCTGGTCCACTTCTATGGACCAGACAATATTACAAAACGACATAGAAGAATCCACTTCTATGTACGTTTGCATAATGTACCTTTGAATCCACTTCTATGTACATTTGCATAATGTTGTAGTTTTGTAGAATAAAATTAAATAAATTATTAAAAATCGAAGTTTGTCTCATTTTCATTAATCTACAAACTTCAAGATATCATATAGAACATGACTTATATATATATATATTATATGTCATGTTCAAATGAAACCTGTTTGAGATATATAACCATTGGATGAAGAAAGGAAAAAATGAAACATAAGCAAATAGAAACAGTAATATTTAATATGGCTTATAATGTTTCTCAGAAGAAGTCACCCATGGCATTTAGGCAGGAATCCCATTGTTTTGTTTGTCTCATTTTCATTAATCTACAAACTTCAAGATATCATATAGAACATGACTTATATATATATATATTATATGTTTGTCTCATTTTCATTAATCTACAAACTTCAAGATATCATATAGAACATGACTTATAATAAATATATATATATATTATATGTCATGTTCAAATGAAACCTGTTTGAGATATATAACCATTGGATGAAGAAAGGAAAAAATGAAACATAAGCAAATAGAAACAGTAATATTTAATATGGCTTATAATGTTTCTCAGAAGAAGTCACCCATGGCATTTAGGCAGGAATCCCATTGTTTTGGGTAGGCAACAAATTCTATCCACAAAGAAAGATTTCAGTTGCTGCTTGAACCAGTCCTTAAACGTATCTGTTACGGTCTCATTGGTGTTAAATCTTTGTCTCTTTTAGGAATTTTTTTAATGATCTGAAAGGATGAAAGTCACATGGTGACAAATCTGGGTTGTATGCAAGATGTTGAAGGGCTTCCCATTTGCTATGGGTTAGTGAATCAACAACAACCTTGGTGACAGGTGACCATGCATTGTCATGGAAAATGATGATTCTTGAAGACAGCAAGCTGGGTCGCATGTTTTTGATAGCTTTATGCAGATTTTCAAATGTTTAGGTATACCATTGGGATTGGAATCCTTAAACTCCAGTAAGATGGTCCCTGAATATTGAAGAATGCAGTCAGCATAATCTTTTCAGCTGACTGCTACATTTTGAATTTCTTTGGCTTGGGCAAACCAGCATGCTGACAAACTTTTTTTCAATTCAAAATGGTGACATCATGTTTCATCTCCTGTTACTATGCATTCAAGAATTGTTCACCATCATTATAATAGTGCATCAAATGCTGCTTGGATGAGTTTCAATCACATCAGTCATCTTCAATATTATACCATGCATTTAAAAATGATGCACATACACAATTTAATACACTGTGCATGTGCCACACATACAGCTTTAGAACAGCATTAGCCAAATGCTTCTACAAGATTAACTTTAGTTTATTCCCAATATTATGCTATTAAAGTGATAACCCCCGTATAAAACCCTAAAGAATGGTTCACTATTTCAAAGTGATTCTTTCGGTAAAGAGAACCTAACATGGAAATGTTATAGCAATAATCAACCAAAAGCTATGGATATAATGCAGTTCAGAAAAACCTATAGATCTGTGTGTAAATTCTTAATATTATAAAGGAAAATAGTTATTTTTACAACAACAAAAATTTTAACCATTAATGTTATATATGTAATTTATTTATTGTGTTGTAAAACTTTCCTTACATATATAAATGTATTTTTGAACCTATACATTCTAATAAGAATTGTATTTGTATTTTGAATTTTAAACTGTAAAATACATGATTTATAACAAGACTTATTAATATAATTCTATACAATAACTTTTCACTGAAGATGGCTGAGTAATCAGCCAAAAATATTAAATTATATTTTTTTCCAGAATTGTGCTGTAAGTACTGTATATAAATAGAGCACTTATAGCAGTTCTGGAAAATTTATTTTAAACTTGGATTATAAGCAGTTTTTGATAAGAACTATTTTTTTTGTTATTTTTTTATTGCATGCATAAAAACATTTAAAGATTTTATTCATAAATTTTAATTATTTTAAGAATATAATGTATTCTTTTTTTAACAACAAAAAATTTTTTTATTTTCAGCTACTTTGTTTTATATTTTGATTCTTCAACACACATATTAAAAGAACTTCAAGCTACATTAACACTGGATATTGATATTATTAAATCTAGTTTACAACGTTTAAGAGAGATATCATATCCAGAAGAATGCACTTTGGAAGAAGAATTTCAGCCTCCTGCATTAAGAAAAAGTGTCCAAAAATTGATTGAAAAACAAAAGAAACCAAAAAGAAGATATGTATTTAGAAAATATACAGATGAAATTTAAAATGATTCCCAATTAGAAATATTAGCATTGTATTTGATTCAATAATTAACGGAATTTGTAAATATAAATATAAACTAATAAAAAGGAATATAATTTCAACAATGGCTTCTACAAAAATAAGAAATAGGAACTAAACACTATAGTTAAATTGAAAAAATACAATTAGATAAACTTATTTTAATTCATACTTGTAAAATGATTAATTTTTAAGTGTTAATAAAAACACACTAGGATTTTGAATAGTAGTGCTGGGAACTTATAAATGAAAATTTCAAAATATGTATATTGGGAGATTGTGTCCTTCTGCTCTTCTATTTTTCATAAAGTCTCTGTTTTCGATTCAGTTTGTTTTGCTGTTATAATTTTTTTATGGTATTTTGTAATGGAAGATGAAAAATTGAATTAGTGAAACAAAATGCAGTTTTGTACAACTTATCAGTTGCTGGGTCTCGTCCCGATCTCCCAATGTGATATAAATGGAAAGGCTATCATCCTGTACCTCTGCCGCTTTACTGGACATTGCCAATTTCTTTATAACTCTGGTACATTTTCTCCTTGGTTTTCTCTTCACTCCCTAATTTGGGATATAGTCCTAACACTTCCCACTCGCTACCAAGGTTTGCCATTTCTTTTAGCTTTAAATACGGGTATAGGAATTTACGGAATTATGCATATTGACCTTATAGAAAAACTTACAGATTCGGCTGCATTAGATTCATATATAATTCAATATTATGAGAAAAGTTTCAAATATTTCTCAAAATATAAAGACAGATTTCAAATTGTTATAGACGAAAACTTGAACTATGCAGATTCAGAAATCCAGAGACAAATAGAAAAAATTTTCACAAATTTGGATGAGGCAGGTTTAATTGAGGATTCTCTAACTGAATGTTGGCTCACAGCTTACTTAAAATTTTTAAATGACGAAAGAATAATTCCTGCTATAAATTCGTACAATATGAACAATACGAAAAATTTCATTACAGTATTGCGTCGAATATTTCTTCGTCATGCCAGTGGTAAACGTTTCCGCTACGATATTACGTTTAATTCTGACTATACTGCTATTATTGGAAGCAGATGTTTGTTTCAAACTCTCAGCATAGAGGATGAAGAATCTTATTTTTCTACATTTCGAGAAATAAGAGACATTACAGATAAGGTATTTTTTAGGATATTTCCTTATCATTTGAATATATTTTGGATAGATGATACAGATCTACATGCTAAATTTACTATGCAGATGTTGATCAGCATTTCAGTTATAATGATAATAATTTGTTTCATCTTTATGCCCAATATTATAACTACCTTTTCAGTCACTTTTTCGGTAATATCAACTGAAATTTGCGCGTTGGGTTATATGGCCCTGTGGAATGTTGAACTGGCATCAGCATCAATTGTTATATTAGTAATGTGTGCTGGATTCTCTGTCGACTATTCTGCTCATCTATCCCATATTTACCAAGTAAACAAAAATGAGGATCCAAATCAACGCCTTCGTAATAGTATTAATTATATAGGTCTGGCAATATTTCAGGGTAGTGTAACCACAATACTGTCTATCTTACCGATTGGCAATTCCTTTAGCTTATATTTTTATTACTACATTCAAAATCATATTTTTAGTTATCGTATTTTCTACTATTAATGCTTTAATTTTTCTTCCAGTTCTGTTAACTATTATGAATTCTATAAAAGAAAAGTTATGCAAATGAAAAAGTATTAAAGATAAATAAGAAACCGAATAATAATATTGGCGGAAATATAAATTCAGCATTTCATTCTTCAGAAGTTTAATAATTTCATTCTGAAACATTTATAGTCTTAGGATTTGCCTATAAATTAAAATTTAATACTCTGTTATAAAAATATTAGAAAAATTGTGATTACAGGAATCCGTTGATTAGTGCGGTTAATAAAACCTTGCAATACACCGCATATATCAAAACCGCACCAATCAAACTAAAATACCAATGGGAATAATTATAATAAATTCTGGAAAATATCAGAATTACAAACACGTATTTTTTTTCGAAACAAATCTATATTGCATTACATGTATTTTAAATCATTGAGGAATATGTATAGGTCTATATTGCATTACATGTACTTTAAATCATTGAGGAATATGTATAGATTTTTAAAAATTTATAATAAGAATTAAAATTTATTTTTCACAAAAAAATTATTTTTTACAAAATTGCTTAAATTTTGTAAAAAATAATCGCACGTCCGAGTACTGGAAAGGAACTGAAGGCAAGGCTGGTTATATAATATTGTAATGGCTATTATTATGTAGTTGTCATTAACGCTAAATTTATTAATAAATATAGTTACGAACCAATTTAAAATATAAGCAATTAGATTACGAAAGTCGTAATATTAACAGAATTAAAAATAAGTTAATAAACAATTTATTGCAGTGCAGTATTTATGTAGATTACAATCCCCGAGATTCAATTATCAACGCTTCAGAGGGTTTGCAAAACAAAATCGCACTTGTTGAAGCGCACTAATCAAATTTGGCACTGCATACATTAAGGGACAGTTTCAAATTTTTTGCGCACTATTGAAATCCGCACTAATCAAGGGTTTCTTGTATTTTGAAATAATTCTAGAGCTCGTAATATGTCATTGCATGAAAATCTTTATGCTATAATTTTATGATTATTTTGTGTTGAATTATACTGAAATTTCGATTCTTCTGTGAAATTCTTCGTCAAATTTAACCTTGAATTTTGTGACTAAGGAATAGCCAGTTTCCCAATATTTTGAGTTATGACTATACAATTTATCTGCATTTATTTTCTTTTGTTTGATGCTATAAGAATTTCCTTCAATACTATCAAATTCTTGGAGAAATTCAAGCATTTATAAAGTAGATAGAATAATCTCAGCTTTCCAATTCTATAGATTGAATGATACTAAATTGAAGCATACAAATTACATCATTTTTCCTGTGAAATATTAGAGAAATTCAAGCTTGAGAATTGGGAAAAGGCGAAATACTAATAATCAAATTAGAATTTAGTATCTATGTACTACTTTGTTTTGAACTATTTCAACAAACTATCTATCGGAATATGAAAACCTATGATATACATAATATTTTATTCATTTTTATACTTCGTATTAATTCATTTAATAAAGTATTATGAAATTTGTCTAAATTGCATCTCATTTATAAGTTCTGTTCTTAGACAATATGAAATTTCAAGAACTACGATATACAATTTCAATTATAATGATTCGGCGCTAAATTTTAGTCCTGGAAGCAGGGGCGGACTGGGACATACTTTCAGTTCTGGCATTATCCTGACAGAGGCCCACCTATCGGTTAGCTGCCACTAGTTACACTTGGTATTAGGATAATTCGCGGCACGGAAATATCGTCGCAAGGACATTTCGCCGTAAGTTATATAAAAAAATATAAAGACAGGAGTATTTAAAAAAAATTAAATAATTTTTATAGATATTTTTGCAATACTCCTGTCTTTATTTTATTTTTATATCTTAATGTTCTGGTGACAATATATCTGTAATATATAATAAATAAATTAAATACACAGTATTTTTTACAAAACAAATTTTAACGACAAAAAAAAATAATTATTTAATTACCTAAATTACAAGTCTTTATTTGTGTGCAAATACTAAAATATTGATAAATTTGAATAAAAATGAATGAAGAGGAATCTGAAACAAATATGCATTATATTTGTTGAAAGTGCGGAGCATGACAAAAAATTAGTTCGTCGGATCGGCCCATATTGTTACGACGGCGCCGGCCCTTCTGGAATTTTCCAGAATGCCCTTATGGCCAGTCCGCCCCTGCCTGGAAGCCAAGGAAGTGATTACAATAGGATAGAACTGGATATTACACAATTGGAAACACATGGTCAGAAAAGGTTAATACGATCGTTACATGAGATTTTGACTCGTCGTATATTTATTTAAAATTTAATTTTCAGATTACTGTGCATTTTGCAATATGATTATTAACGTCGCCTGAATGGCCCTTCAATGCCGAGGGCCCCAATGCCTTAAATCGTCTTTTCTTATGGTAGCTACGCAACTATAATAGTTGAATATAAAACAATACAGCAGAACAATTTCCAAATTACATTTTATGAAAAAAAGTCCTTTGAAAGTTTGTTGAATGAAACAAAATTTTCTTTATTTTAAAATCTGTTGAAATGTTTATTGAAAAATTTTCTAATTACCAGATGTTACATTGTTTTATAAAGATATTTCCTTACTTATAAATGAAAAAGTAGATTCAGGAAGAAATTCTAACAAGGAGAGGGCAAAACTTGCATGGGCTAATTTCTAATAATTTCCAATAAATGCGATTCATTTTCTCCTAAGATTCCTTATATAAATATATTCCTAATTCCTAGACTAATAATGATGAACTAACTGATCTATATTTATAAGTGTGAATATAATTATTAAGATTCAGTAAAAGAATATTAAAAGTTTGAACGAAGAATAATTGATCAATATCGAATAGTTTTCTTTATTAGATTCTGAAATGTGCCAAACCTTCGGTGTGGCTCCACTGCAATTAAGTATTTATTTATAACAATAAATATTTTAATATTATTAATCTGGTAATCTGGCAAGACCATATATTATTTACAATAATAAATAATATTTAATGTTTGAATGAGCCAATATTTAAAAATGTTATTTAAGCCAGTTTCTTAAATTTAAAAATTTTAAAACAATTGTAATTCAAAGCTATAAATCAAGAATGTTATAGGCATTATCTATAATATTTATGAGTCTGTGCATCATTGATATATATATCAATAATTATATATTGAGCAATAAAGAAATTCAATAATATATATTATTGAATCTCTATAATTATTTCTTTTTCAATTAAGTTATTGAAAAAATCGGCAGAGAAAAACCGTCAAAAATAATTTTTCCAGCATTAAATCTACACTCGTTATGGGAAAATGCACATTAATTATAAATCACAAATCGAATTAACTCGAATGAAGATCGCATTATACCTATCAAAGTTAAATGTTTCTAGATCAATCACATAACATATATGATCGAAAAACAACGAAATTTGGATCGAGTCCATTTCCCATATAAATTTGAGCAATAAAGAAAAATAACGACCATATGATATGAATTTTGTTTCTTTAAATCGCATCGTTTCTTAGTTTCAATCATTTCTCCTTAAGGTTATGAAAGAAAATGCAAGGGACATATATAGCCGTTTAAAACTGCTCGTATCTATTTAATTATATAACTCTCTATATTTATATGTTCTTCCAGAATTTTTTTCAAACATTCAGATAACATGATATAGAAAGCTAAAATTTTGAGTAAGTGCGAAGAAGGGTAAAGGTTCAACAAGTAATTGTTATGTGTCTTTTCAAAAACAAAATAAAAATCTAATTTATGGTATGGGAAACCAGTGCATATCTCACAATACTTTTTACCGCATGGAAAAATAGAGGCACTAATTCCTAAATAGAAATGTAAATTCATGTTGAAAAATGGTTGTTATTAATCTTTCTTTTAATATTAGGCTAAAGGCCCAAAAATGGAATATTTTTTCTATGTGTTTTATATATTTACTTTTCTATAGGTAAATATATACTATAGGCCTATAGAAAAATAATTATAAATAATTATAATTCGAATTTTGAATAACTTTTTTGCTTAAGAGAGGGACAAAACTTGTCAAATATATTATCAGTTATTAGTATAACTACATTACACCTGCACATAGACCGATCATAATATTTACTTTTTATAAACATCGACTTTCTTTATCAAATACAGTTTATAACATTTAAAATTACATAAAAAGTTAATTTTTTAAAATATTTTATAAATACATTTCTATTAATTGAAATATAAAACATTCCGATTTTATTCGTCCTTCAAGCTTCCGACAAAATTATTATAAAATTTGTTTTGCATATAGAAAATAATTTATCGCAATTCCAAGCACCAGACTTATATAGAATTTTATCATTAGTTTCAAAACGCTTTCTCTTCATCATATTAAATTTAAAATGCATCTTTAGAACTGATTTTTGAGAAACATTTTTCAGGTTTTTTTCAAATTTCAGTTTTGTTTAGAATTCTATCATCACTAATAATGTGCTCTGAACAGTAATGAAAAATCGATTCCTTTGGAATGGAAAGAATCATTTCAAGTGAGTCGTAAATTGACCTCTATGAATAAAATACCATATATCTTATGTTTTTTCATTTCTTATGCCGATTGTTGTCCAGTAAACAATTTAAATTTTATAAAATTTTTAAAATCCAATCATTTTTAAAGTATAGAAAATGGTTATCAGAAACATTTTGTAATAAAAGTTTGTTGTTGTGGTGATGTTATTATCACCACAACAACAACAATCGAGAAATATATATAAAACAGCAAATGAAGCATGGATATAACAAAATCCCAACGTTTCCGTTAAAGAAACGAAAAAAAGAATCCAAGAAAAATTTGATTTGATTATCAGCTTGTAGTAAACAGAGGAGCTATTTCTATTTATAAGAAATATTTTTAATGTATGGTAGGGATAAATTAAAAATATCGAGAATACAGTATTCGCCTTCGATAATTCACTTCAAATTTAAATTGTCACATACTGCAGATCGACTATGCAAACATTATTTTTTACTTTCAATATTATACGTCTATTATCCTATTTCTATCGATACTACATACTTCTTATATTCTATAAGCTAATGTAAAAATATTCAGAAATGTTTATATAGCTTTGATATATACTTAACATTTAAATAACGAATTTAATATAAGAAATATTTTAAAACTCACAATATGTCTGAATTCCAAGCAGACGACATTTGGTGAAGGAGTTGAATCGCCATCTGGCGATCTTAAAAGTAAATTTTTAATCAAAATTAAAATCTCATCGTAAATTCTAGATTTGTTATAAACAAGTACTGATTGATTGTAATTGAAAACTTTTTATTCCTTAATAATTAATATTGATCTGCTTTGTTACAAAAAGACTAATATTAATCATTCATGTGACGTCACCAGATATTCGAATCGACTCCGGAATCAAAGTCGAAAGAGTCGATTCTCTTAACTCGAAGATTTAAAGCACCTTTAATTATCACACTTTACGATTAAAATTGCTATATAAAATACAAAATTGCTTTTAATGTCATAAAACTTTATTTACAAATCGAGGAAAGATGAAAACAATTACATAATTTGACTCGAAATCCTTCACAATTATCCCAATCCCAGAAAAAATTTGGAATATTTTGTTGTAGCTGTAGCTGATATATTTTAGCTGTTATTTATTTAAAGAATGTTTTTCTATAGCAACTTGAGTGCTTGGAATATGTTATTGAATGAAAACAGATAAATCATAGACACTTAGACACTTTTAATCTTCATTTACTTAGCAGAAAAAAGGTTTTTCATATTATTTTAAGCCATGCATGGACAAAAGTATTTAATGGATTAAAATCAGGAACAACGTTTAGAATAATGAAATGCAAAATGTTGTCATTTGTAAATTAGTTAGCTACATTGAAATATAAAGGTACTCGCTTGTCTGTTAGAAGTGCATTACAAATTGTTTGTTTGTTATTATCTGTCACAGAATGGGGAAAACTCAACGGAAAACTATAGAGCTTGGCAAAGAAAGAAAGAAAGAAAATAATAATTTGTTATTGTAAAGATGGTAAAAAATCAAAATGAAATTGATCATTTATTAAACTGTTCACAATGAACTCTTTCACAAATGGTTGCTAAATTTCAAGCAACTGAATGTAAAAAACTTGCCTCGAAGTGGTCGTCCACCTGCAATAACATTGAAATAAGATCGAAAATTGTTTGATATTGCCAAAAATATCGGTTTGCTTCCCCATCGGCGCTTAATCGTGAGTGGAGAACTACTGGCACCTACATCTCAGACAAAACAGAGATTCGAAGACTCAAAGAAAGAGTTATATCTTGTAAAGCCAAGAAAAAATCTAACCTTATAGTGAAACAAGAGACGCTCTTCACCAAAGGTAAGAGCGTCTTAAATGTGCAAAAGCACATCAAAACTAGAGTGAATACAATTGGAAATGTGTAATGTTTAAACACGAATCCCGATTTTGCATTGGCTATGGCAATAACATTGGAAACAAGTCTGGAGAAAAACTGAGAAAAAGTCAAACCTGAATGATTTCTTTCTGCAACGAAATTTCCAAAAGAAATAATGATATGGCAGTGTGTGACCTAGAAAGGTATTGGGGAAATGAAAATAATTAAAGGAAGTGTTGATACTGATACATATCTACAAATTTTAGTGTGTCTAGTGTTAGAAACTGCAGTCGACTATCATGAAGATGGTGACTTCATTTATCAAGATGACAATGCTTCATGCCACAGAGCAAAAAAGTGAAAGATTGATTTGAGGATAAAAAGATACGGCATTTGCCATGGCCAGATAACAACTCCAATTTAAATTTAATTGAATCTATATGAGGTATCTTGAAGAAAACTGTTCAACAAGATAAACTCAATAATCTTAAAGAATTTAAAAAAAATACTACATTTAAGTTGGAAGGAAACTTCGGACACTTGTTGAAAAGTTGTGGTAACTTTGCCCGAGAGAATAAAGGCAAAAAATATTAAATAATGATATTTTATACTTTTATCTTTGTTTTTAATCATACTCTAAATTTTTATCCAGTAGAAAATATATGAAAAAGATTGTAGTATGAAATACTTTCATTTGTCTCTTAATATTTCTTTATTATTTGATTTACTAAATATAGACATCTTCTAAAGAAATAACAGCTGAAACATAACAACTATAGCTACAACAAAATTATTGGAAACTTTTATCTCTGGGTTGTAGTATTATATTTTCCTATATGTAGAATTTGTCTATAGGAGTATATTACATCTTCCTATGAACAAACATTTGAATGTGGATCTGGAGAAGATTGCTCAGAATTCCTTGAACTGCAAGAAGAACCAATAAATCAGTGTTGGATGAAGTCAAACCATGCCGCTCCCTAAAGGCCTTGATCACCAAACAGCAGCTCTCATATTTTGGACATGTGATGCGTGCAGAGAATGGATTGGAAAAGATGATTATGCTTCGAAAGGTGGAGGGAAGCAGAAGAAGAGGACGACAACGAACAAGAAGGATAGATAGGATCAAGACAACTACTGGAATGACTTTGAGAGAACTGTGCGATCTGACCAAAAGCAGGTCTGAATGGAAAGAATTTGTCTACACAGTCACCAGAAGTCGAACTCGACTTGATGGCACATTACAACAACAAAATGAAGAAACAAATATAAAACAGATTCCATTTATGGGCTTTAGCATAATATTAGAAGAAAGACTAATTACAGCCATTCTGAATCATATTCTACATTCTCATTTAGGATTAATTTGAAATATTCCGCAATGCTTTATAACGTTTCATAAGCTAAGAAGTTAATTCCCAATACTTCAAAATTAAATTTTGTTTTAAAAGCCGCTTTTGCTTTCTAATACAAAGAACTCGTGTCTATTCAATTTTGATTTATAATTCATGTCAAGAATTACAGATTTCATTATGCCTTAACCTTAAGGAGTGTAGAAATTAATGCTGGAGAAAATTCTTTTTTCTTTTTTCGTTTTCTCCTGGAGGATTTTTAATATTTTACTTGAGAAATAAAATCATCGGAGCATTCAATACTATATATGTCGGTGTAATAAATTACAATGTACTGACTCATAAACAGTATAGATATCGCCTATAATATTTACTATTTATGATTCCAAATTACGATGGTTTCAAATTATTTCAATTTAAAACACACATAACTAAAATATATTAAGGCGCATTCAAATAATAAATATTATTTATTATTGTAAATACTGCAAGTTTTTACAAGATTATCAACACTGAATAATATTAAAACATTATATTTCCAGATATAGTTTTATTCCGACAAACGTTTTGCAAAAAAAACAAAAAGAGGATTCCGAGAATCTAAACAATTAAGTGTTATCACTACTTTCTTAAAATAATTATATTTGTTAAATGTGCAAAAGCACATCAAAACTAGAGTGAATACAATTGGAAATGTGTAATGTTTAATAATTATATTTGTACAGAAAATTTGAAATATTTCTCTCATTATCCGATTAGAACACAATACACTAACTTGTAAGATAGAAACTCGAATCTGTTAAACAGAATTATTATTTTGTAATTACAGTAAGCTCCCTCTTATTCGGCTCCTATGGGATGGAATTTAGGTCGGATAATCCGAAAATATATGCAAAATACCATTTATAAGTTGTAAATTAAATAAAAAATATATATTTTGTGTATAAAGATTTATTATACCAAATCTGTAACCTTCATTTGTCTTTTCGATTTAAATTGATATATTTGAAGCGATTTTTCATAAGAAAAATAGCTTCAAAAATATCAATAGCAGATGAATCACCTTTCTGTACGATATATCTTATCTCATGTGTATAAAGATTTATTATACCAAATCTGTAACCTTCATTTGTCTTTTCGATTTAAATTGGTATATTTGAAGCGATTTTTCATAAGAAAAATAGCTTCAAAATTATCAATAGCAGATGAATCATCTTTCTGTACGATATATCTTATCTCAGATTTAAACTCTCTTTCCTTTCTGAATAATTTATTCATTTTTATTCGTTTTTATTTCCATTCATAGCTCGATAAAATCCTGGTCGGTTAAAGATCGAATAACAGGAACTCTACTGTATTTTAAAAATGACCTAACATTGTTAGAATGACATGATGATAAATAGAAAAAAAAATTGAACACATTTTATAGGCTTTCTTGTAATACAGCCTTTTCTTGTACATCTTTTTACATCGCAATGAATAAACAATTGTCAAAATTAAAATTTAAACCCGAATAATACATCAATTTAGTTAAAATGAAACAGAATAAAGCAGTCAACCATGGTAATAAAGGCTGTATTACAAGAAAGCCTATAAGATGTACAAGAAAAAGCTGTATTACAAGAAAGCCTATAAAATGTATTTAATCTTACAAAATACATCTCCTTAATTTTACGTTTATTAGAAAAAAAAAATTGTCTAGGATTTCTGCTATTTTTATTCATTTACTATTTTTTTTACTGAAGGAGATTAAAAAAATTTTAATTTAGTTTTATCGATTCGCTTACATCTGTGTGATTGCATGAATACATATTAGAATGAAGCAATCATCGTAAAAATATTGCAATCAGATAATGAGATTGGAAATTATTAAATTTAATATGTAAAAAAATATCGTAAATAATAAAAATAAATTCTATTTATCTCATAAATATAAGAAATTTAAGAACAAGATAAATATTAAATTTTTTTCGAATTATTTCAAGATCCGATATAAACATTTGTGAATTTATGATAATGATTCAATAAATAAATAAAAAAATTTAACAATAGAATTCATAAATCTTATTATATACACATATGCATATTTTTATTTCAAGATCCGATATAAACATTTGTGAATTTATGATAATGATTCAATAAATAAATAAATAAATTTAACAATAGAATTCATAAATCTTATTATATACACATATACATATTTTGAAGAAATATTAAACATGATATTATTCCTTATTATGTTTTCTAACACAAAAATGAAAATAATTTTTGTAATAATCAATATTCTAATTTTATTTTCAAATTTTTAAACGCAATTATTTATATTTGATGAAATATAATATTTTTGAGGTATTATATAAATCACGTGAAAATAATTTAAGATCACTTTTAATTGTGAATTCTTCCTCTGTAAAAATTCAATTGTAATGCGATTTGAAAAACCTAACAATTCAGCGATTCTATATTTTTGCATTTATTAATTAATCTGAAATTTAGGAAATAATCTTTTAAAATGATTAATCATTTCTTTTTCTTCCATAAACAATTTATACTCAATTATTAAAAATATTCTTTCGTAAGTTTTAATCACGTATATTTCTTCAGAATTTAGAAATCAAATAAATTACCTGTGTGAAGTTGGCCCCGCAGTTTGAATTTTTTAAATTTTTTCTTTTGCACTCGTTTCACCTCGTTAGCACCTTTTGCACTTTTAATAATTTCGTTTGCACCCCCCCCGTTTGGCCCCTAGAGTCAAAACAAATTTGGGGGCTAACATTGCACCTCGTTAGCACCTTTTGCACTTTTAATAATTTCGTTTGCACCCCCCCCGTTTGGCACCTAGAGTCAAAACAAATTTGGGGGCTAACTTCCCACTGGCGGATTTATTAATTGCACTAATCAAGGGATTCCTCTACTGATAAAATAAAATTATATGAATAAGTATGGTAATTGATTACAGGCAGCTCTTGGCTTTTAGAATTAATTTGTTTCTGGAGCAATCTTCAGGAATTAATTAACTTGTAAAGTTGAGCATATACTGATTCCATATCTATTGACTAAAAAAAAGACTACTAACCTTTTGTTAGTAGTAAAAGTGTTAAATTTCAAACATGATACATGAATCCATGCTCTTGAATTACTTTAAGTAGAAAATTTTTTTAATAGAAAAAGTCAGGAATTTTTTTTTTAATTTATGGATGTGCAACTGCATCTATTCAATTTTAATATTTTTAAATGTTTTCTTTAAATCATTAGAATGTTGCTGCTGATAATATTTACCAAAAATGTTTCAAATAATAAAATATTTTGTACATTTAATATGCTAATTAGTATTAGAATTTATTGATTTTTGAAAAAATTTTTTCCCTCCTATGGTCACTGTTCTTTAGTCCCTTTCATTTCAAAAATCATTTTTTGTCATGTCAAAAAGAATATATTTGACTTTAATAAGTGAAGTGAAGTTTAATAAGTAAGAATGTGCTGTTTTACTACCTCAAAAAGAGTGCATATATTCTTAAAAGAATATTGTGGGTAACCCTACTATCAGGATCACATGACATGCAGCTAAGCTCTTGCATGACATGCAAAAACTATATGTATTAGAATTTAAATACTGTGTATGCTATATAAATTATGAATGATGTATTACTCAAATTTTCATAATTTTCTATATACCAATGAGTTTAATTCTTAAAAAATTTTTTTATGAATCCTCTGTTTTGCATATAATTTATTTAATAGATAAAATGATAACACAGTTATTCCTATAAAAATCTACAAAAATATATGGATAACGTTAACATTTTAAAAAAATATTTATGTAAAGGCCATGTAACTGTTTTTTAATATATTGTAGTTTACAATTTACTAAATTGAAGAAATACCCAAAAACCCAAAATACATTTTTAGATGTAAATGGTTTGTAATGAAAATATTATATTCTAGTAACAATGAATTTCTTATTGTAACTCTTGTCATACTCGGTTAGTCAGCCAAATGGCTGCATGGTAAAGCTGTGGCTTACCACCCTGGAGGATCCAGGTCCCACATCTCCAGTTTTTCAAGAGGGGTCCAGGCCTGGCCTGTTGAACCCCATCCTTCAACCATCCGGTTGGCCAGCCTGTGATGGGCTCTGTAAGTGGCCGCCGCCAGATACAGTATATCCCTCGTGTGATATGGCAGCTTAACCTACCTAACCTAACCATACTTGGTTAAAGAGAATATATAATTTAATAATCTCAACTTTAATTAATTTTTGAATTATAATAGTATTTAATATTTTTCTTCTATCTGCGCAATTGTTATGTATTATTTATTGTAATCCAATTTAAAATTACATAAAGGAAAAAGTTCAAACATAGCATTTATTTTCATTGTATTCAATATTATTGATGTATAGTAGTAGTTTTATTCTGGAATGTATCCATGAGTGTGTAGGGTATGAGAATGACATGGACACAGCCAAATACTATATAAAATTTTAAACATGTAAAACAATTTTTAAATGTTTATTAATATTTAAACAAAATGTTATTGCTGGATAAAATTTTTAACCAATATATTATTTATTTTTAGGATGTGGTGGACACTTACAGGAAATTTTGGCAGTATTCTACCAATAGATTGGTCAAAATCTTATGCTAGGAAACTACAATTACCTGCACTGAATCTTAATCAGAACAGGGTAAGCTTAAATTTTAAAATTTTCATGAAATTTTGGAAATGAAAATTTATTAATTATTAACTTAATGATTCAACAATAAGCCAACATTGAAAACAAAAATCTGAGCCAGTTTATCAAACATCATTTATTTTAATTTTTTAATTGATAATCCTTGCTATTTTATTATATATTTATAATGATTTTTAATAGTTATTAAGCAACTTTGTGAATATCAATTTTTAATGGCCAAGTTTTTGAAATTGAGCTCTGCAAAAATCATCTTTTTGTCTTAATAGATAGTTTTTGCTAAGATACAGTGATTTACCAATAAGCCCTGCAGATGTGAAACATCTGCAAGGCTTATTGGTAAATCACCGTATTATAATTATCACTTTTTAATACTCATTTTTATTCCTAAAAGCAAATAAATGAGTTAATGATAAGATGAAAAAAAATCAGAACTAGTTAAAACTGAATTATTGTCATTTTAATTCTGGAATACAATGATGCATTCCTATTTTCAAAAATATTTCTAAAGTAGATAAATTATATTTTTTAAAAATTCTTCATGAATCATTTACCTCATAATTATTTCAGGTTTTATGATTTTTAGTTTGTAAAATCTTTCATAAATTCAATATCATGTAACTTTATTAACCTTTCTACTGTATTTTAGTCTTCATTAGTCTCCTTAATCCGACACACATGGTTCCGGAGCTTATCGGATTTCAGAGATTTGTCAGATTATCTATATAATAATTTGTTTATCCTCATTAGTGTCACGTACAACTTTAGACAGAAATAGCTCAAAGAAAAAATATTGCCAAAATAATAATAAAAAAATGGGGGGTATCAATACTTTTGTCCACCACTGTAGTTGGCTCCAATTTCACCTATATACAGGATGCTTAAAATCAATACCAGCTTGAAAATTTGTAGTTTGAATGCAAATGTCATATATTGGATCTTTTTATAAGCATTCTGTACTAACAAAAACATTATTTGATAAGAAGAATTGGATGCAATTGCTCTGTAGTATTAAGAGTCCTGCTTGAAGAATAACTACTTGCTATTATATTAAATTGTAACTTTAATATATGTGATTATAACACTTGAAACTTTAAACATTGCAGTAATAATAAAATCACTTATATGTGCGTTATCTAATGAATATATATTTTCTTATCACCAAGAATAAGTATCTTTGGTTACCGATTAATGATGGAGTAAGATAAGTGAAACAAATATAATATTTATTGGAATATCTTTAATACACGTCGAAATCCACTGTGCTCTGATAAGCAAAAGCAGATAAATAGCTGAATAATAGCATTGTATAGCAGCAGTTTTTTGTAGATCACTGAGTAATATCTATTCCGAACAATTGTATGAACATAATGCTCGCGCTGTGCTCTGATAAGCAAAAGCAGATAAATAGCTGAATAATAGCATTGTATAGCAGCAGTGATCTACAAAAAAGTAGATCACTGAGTAATATCTATTCCGAACAATTGTATGAACATAATACTCGCACAAAATATATTTTTGAAATCAATCTAAAAGGCTTTAAGATAATTTATTATGCAACATTGGCAAAAATTTGATCTGCATTAAAAAAAAGAAACCTAAGAACATGTCCATATTGATACTGAAGGTATTCTTGGTATAATCCTAAATATCTGTTTTCTTTTTTAAATAGAACGGAAACACAAATACTCGCTGCAGACAATAATTTGTAAAAATTATTATAGACGAGAATCGATAAGTTTAAATTGTCAGAGCAATTTGTTTATATAATGAAACAGTATTGATTTTTTTATCCTATTCCTGCAAAACACTGATAATCATGGTGAATTTAAGAATTTGGGCTATATAAGAACAAATACAGTATATTACTGTTAAAATATTAAATAAAGTATTGATTTTTATTTAGATTTATCTTAAAATTACGATTGCTAAAATAGTCGATAATACCATAATAATTAAACGATTAATATAGATAAAAACGTAACTGATCACTTAATATCAGATTCTATTACAGTGGACTCTCGATTTTACGAACTCGTACGGACCCCCAAAAAAGTTCGTAAATGGGAATGGCATTAATTAGCATTAGGAACTTTTTGGGACTAACCTGTAAGTTCGTAAAAACGTGTAATTCGTAAATTGGAGATTCGTAAAAACGCGAGTCCACTGTATATATTTTTAAACGCAAAGGAACACAATAAAATTGATATACAATATATATTTGGTATGGTATATCAACACCAAATATATATTGTATATCAATATATGTCCACTATAGGATTAAGGCATCATATTTTTCAGAAGTCATAATTGGTCCGTCGAACTTTCTTTACTTCTGCCTCCAATTCTGCCATCAGTATGGGAGGCTCGTGATGAGTTTACTGTTTTAAGATTACTAAAGAGCAGAGCTAATTCCAACCATGGGTTGCACCCACGCCCGTGGAGGAGGGCCGGATAATAGAGGGCGGGATAAAATATGATGACGGAAAGAGAAATTTCCGGAATTCGTGTGAAATTCCCGGATCCGGAATTTCGGAGCAGAGCTAATTCCAACCATGGGTTGCACCCACGCCCGTGGAGGAGGGCCGGATAATAAAGGGCGGGATAAAATATGATGACGGAAAGAAAAAAAAACGAAAATTTCTGAAAAAAACTTTTCGTGAAATTCCGGATCCGGGTCATTCTGCATTAGCCCTCCAACGCTTTATCACGCAGCCATCCAGCTGTCCTCGTGATGGGATTTGGAATGCCTCATTCGCTTAGAAAACATATTTTATCAGATGGAAAGCGGCATAAAATTTTAAAAAATCTTGTCAGCCTTTCAGTCGGAGGATTCGCATCCAGTTAATGACCTCAGAAACATTTCATGGGGAATCTGAGGCCATCCAGTTCCTAGAGAAACTGTTCATGATAATAATTTTTTCTTCATTCAAAGTTTTTCAATGTAGTTTTGATAATTTCATTAGAACAGATATTGTAAAATAATTTAATAGATAGTACACGTTAATTACATTGTTTAATGATAATAATTATCTTTTTTTTTAATCTGTGAAGAGTGGGTGTATATTTTATTCTATTATCATTATTATGAAGGTAAGTTAAGTAAGATTTTATTTTCGTGAAGAATTTGCTTTTAAAACAAAAAAAAATTGTACGTAGATGATTGTGGTAGTATGATTCACCCATGATGGGGTCAACCGGAAAATTGAAGAATGGGTTTCAATGGTCCGGACCCAGATACCTCCTAAAAATTGGATGAGTTGGATCCACAGATCCTCCAGAATGGTAAGACACAGCTTTACCATGCAGCCGCAGCTCGGCTGATCTTCATTCGGTCAGTCCGCAGGTCTCCTCCACAGTTTGTTCTGTGAAGTGTTCGTTATCCAAACGTGTTCGTTAACCGAACATAAAAATCATTCAAAAAAGTGTTCATTATCCGATTTGTTCATTATCTGAACTGTTCGTTAACCGATCACCCACTGTATAAGCTAATTTTAGTCAAGATGAGCCTGAGCATGATCCCTTCTAAGAAAAGTGAAGGTATATTACTTGGAATTAAATCCAGATTCTCCAAAATAGTAAGCAACTTCTTTACCATGTGCTTTATGTGCTTATTCTTTAATATAATTATTTTTAATGTTAAGGCTCTAATCCAGTAGTACTCTATAACATATGCTCTGGCTGATGTATGTTTTGACTTATTTAGGATTTCACTGAATGACCACCTATATAAATTGGGGACTTATATATACTTACAAGTTAGTTCAATAAAACAGTTTAAAAACTTACATAACTATCCTATAATGCAATTATAATGCTGTAATTCTACAGAGCACACCAATACCAACCATGAGCAACTCACACCAGTAATAGGATAGAATGTCAATTGAAGGATTTAGTTCAAATCACAACCTCACCTAAGAAAATATATCAGATAGAATTGAATGATATCAGATCCAGAATTAAATCCAAAACTTCAGATTGTAAGGTAACATTATATCATGCAATCATCAGATTCACATTGTAGAGGTGAATTGGAGCCAGAGGCATGTTTATGAATTTTAAGGATTGGAATCTGGATTCAATTCAGATTTTATGGACAAAAAACCAAAACTATTTTATATGATGGTTTTGGTTGACTGCATTTTATATTAATATTTAGCAGAATACACTCCACATGTAGAATAACACAGAATTCACATTTTAAATAAATATACAGTAATTCTTTGTTTACAAGTTCCCATTTAACAAGTTTCTGATTTTGATATATCATATTTAAAAAAGCTTTCAAATATGATGTATTTTCCTCAAAAAATCTCTCAGTCAAGTTTTTCAAATATGATATATTGAAAAAAGTCAAAAATATGAACTTAATTACAATAAATAAATGCTAAACATTCATAAAGAGATATTTCAAACCACATACATGTCTATATAATCAGAATGAATGCTTTTGCAGCAAAAACTCCATGGTCTGCTAAGTAGTTAAGAAAATCAAAATAGAGGCTGAAAAGTGGTAGTAGTTTTTTATAGGTATGTTATATAAATAACTTCCATTCCCAGCTTTTGCCCAAGGCAATAGTTCATCTGAATAAAAACCCATCTACGTATCTGTTAATAATAATAAAAAAAATAAAAATTCTAATATTTATTATGGCAAATAATTTCTTTATTATTATAATTTGTTTGATTGTAAAGACTATATTTTTATTTCTTTAGATAAATAATCATTATTTAATCAAACTATTGATTTTGTTGGCCTTTACTTAATTTTATTGTAATCAAATTGCATTGCTGAGAACAGAAGCTGATTTTAACATTTGCCTATAGGAAATTGATTCTTGATTTACAAGTTCTTACTTTACAAGCAATTTCCAAATCTGAATTACCGTATATACTCGAATATAAGCTGACTCCCCCGACTTCAGAGTTGGAAAATCAGTAAAAATGCGTAACACGTGTATAAGCCTACCCCAGATTTTAAGCACTTAAAATTTGATAAAAATTCAAAAACAATAAATTACACAATCTTTGATTTTTAGTTACCGATATGTTATTGCAATTTCCAAAAATAAATATTTTATTGAAACTTTAAATATATACATATAAAATAAATTAATAAATGATTTTATTGAATCTTTAAATATATATATATAAAATAAATTATTATAATATAGACACCAATATATCAATTTAAAAGATAAAATTTTACTTTACCCGAAGCAATCGGCGTGTCGCGTCGCTGACTCCAATCTGCATTTGTATAGTGAATCAGATAGGGATGTCGCGATGCAGAAATTCTCGACAATAATCCATTTAAAGCAGTGTTTCCCACGCCCCACAAGGGACAATTTTATTTTTCAGGGAGGCAATTCAAGCATGAGTTATTAACAATGAATTTTTTCACTTCTTTTGGTTTTAGGGACAATATATACAGTATATAAATATATATTGTAACATACACATTTTAAAAATTAAAATCAGAATGTACATGACAGTTGTGAAACTTTATTTGCTGTTTTTTCATATTAATTTATATTATTATTTTTAACAATTTTTAATGATTTCTTCCTCAGTACTTCATCTGTTTTTCGTTTCTTTTATTTTTCTGATTCATGGATGCCATGTTTTTGGAAGCCTGTTTGGACCAAGTTAATAGCCCTTTAGACCTTCTTCACCATGAATAGGAGTTCAATTTTTGAATAATAAAAATTGTGTGTCACAGGGGACATCGGGATTTTACAGATGCTTAGGTGGGGCATGGCCAAAAAACTGTTGGGAACCACTGATCTAAAGTGATCCAACGCAGCGTGCCTACATTAGATCCTTGGATTATTGTCGAGAATTTCTGCATCGCGGCACATCAGGCAGTGCGGCGTTGTCTATCTGATGCACTATACAAATGCAGGTTGAATTCGGCAGCACGACGCGCTTAATCACAACAGGTAAAGTAAAATTTTACCCAGAAGCGAGATTGATGTTGGTGTATGACATTATTGTTAGGATGATGTAGCTTCAGAAAATATCAAGTTAACGAATAGTAATAAATTTTTATAATTTACATAAAAATATTTTCTTTTTATCACTGTTATTGAATAACTTTTTAAAAAAATGTTCATATTATCACAGTAAAAAATTCCATTAGAATACATCTACGTCAAACGGCTCCCAAGAGATCGTTCAAAGTTTCGTTTTTTAAAAAAATGTTCATATTATCACAGTAAAAAATTCCATTAGAATACATCTACGTCACACGGCTCCCAAGAGATCATTCAAAGTTTCGTTTTTTTTTTATAGTTGAGTTGACTTTGTATTTTAAAATGAGTGGATCACCCTAACGATGATAGTTCCATTAGGATGACATGTGCATAGATTAAAGAAATCTATGGACATGTGCAACATGATTATAGACGTTGATTGTGGGATTTCAAAGTTTTGATTTTGCTTATGATGAACTTTTTTGATAGACTAAAGTTATTTTTCAGTACAGATTTAAATAATATTTTTTTTTCTTATTTTTAAACATTATTTTAGTTACTTTTTAATCTAATTAAATCATTGTCGTTATTTTAAAAATTATTTTAGTTACTTTTTAATCTACTTTAATTAAATCATCGATGAGTTAATTTTAATCTTTTTTAATTAAATCAGCGATGAGTTAAATATAATAAATGTTTATTGATTACTAGCGAATGAATTAAAACATTCTTAATTAATAATAATGGAAAAAATAAATATATATTTTTACTCAAATATGAATCCTAGGTAGGATTCTTGATTAATTGTCGGGTTTTCGCGTCGCATCGTATCGGGCCGCGTGGCGTCACTTATCTGATTATGGTATATAGACGCAGATTGGAGTCGATGGCACGACGCGCTTGATCGCATCAGGGTAAATAAAATTTTACCTGGTATCATATTAAATGAATTATTGCAAAATTTCCTTCCAGGTTTTCAGGAGATGTTCAATAAGTTATGGTTTAGCTTATTACTTTGATTTCTCCAGCCAAAAAAAAAAGTTGATTTTTTTTATCTGTGTATAAGCCAACTCCCACTTCAGAAATTTTTTTTTGAGAGAAAACATCGGCTTATATATAAGTATATATGGTAACTCATAAAATTTAAAATCTATTTATATATGCAATATTTAAAAAATTGGAACTATTCTATGAAAAACACTTGTATAATATAATTTATTGTTTCCATCTTTTATGTATTACTTCACATTAATAAGATGTGCCTTACTCGAGTTTGAAACTTTTGCTTTTTATAAATTTCTTGTAAAATCACAATAAAGACTTGTAAATCTAATTTTGGTACAAATTATATTTACTCATAAAATCAAGGTTTTTTATATTAAGGTTTTGTAAATTGGAGTTGATGTATAGTCATAAATAGAAAATGAAGATAAAAAATAAATTTGTCTAAAAATCTGAAATTCAATAAATATGATTTTCATCTATTATTTACAAAACATTAAACCATGTCCAGATAAAACTGAATTCCAAAAAAACATATAACTGAAACAGGATAAAATATTGGGACATAGGGACATACCTAGCCAGGAATGCAAGTACACAAGCACTGAGGCAGCTATTTTGTGGACACTATCATAGTCAGATGAAAAAAATTACATAATTCATAATTATTATTTTGCATTTCTCTGCTTCTGCACTACTGCAAACCAGTAAATTCAAAACTAGCACAAAACTGCAGAAATTACCTTGACAAACGTTTTCAACCCTCCTTCGGAATCCTCATCAAGTCTAATACAAATTGTAACAAAACAAACTTATTTATAAGATTTATAAGAAAAAAAAAAATCTATCTTCTCTGTTTATACATGTGTGGTGAAAAAATGGACATACGATACATCCATGTAAAACTGTAAACATCTATCAATGTGTGTGTCTAAAGTTGAGTTGATATTTAAATCTGAGTCAAATAACTCCACTTTAGACACTCTCATTGATAGGTGTTTACATTATACATGGATGTATCGTATGTCCATTTTTTCACCGTGCATGTATAAACAGAGAGGATAAAAAAATCTACCTTATAAATAAGTTTGTCTTGTTACAATTTGTATTAAACCTGATGAGGATTCCAAAGGAGGGTTGAAAACATTTGTCAAATAAAGTAATTTCTGCAGTTTTGTGCTAGTTTTGAATTTACTAATTCATAATTATTTCCATAATACACTTATCATTTATAATAATAAAAGGTACTATCTCTGAATATTTAGATGACTATCTATAGCAATCATAAGTCACCACAAAATTGGAATAGGTCTTTGAAAAATTTAGCAACACATCCATGATAGCCATAAGGATTGTAATGTCAAACAAGCAAAATTAAACTAGGGCCAGACATTTTTGAAGTGGTGATGAAAATGCTTGTTTGATTCTTCCAATTTATATTCAAATTTTGCTGTTTCTGAGCCATTTAATGGAGAGGATTATTATTGAAGTTCAGAATAATAATCCAGGTGGTCGCAATGTAATAGGTAATATTACAAATATAGGTATCAGAATGATAATATATTGTAACAAAAGGTGATATCACAATTGTATAACAATGAATATGATTCTCCATACATATAAGTAAGGAAAATTAGATGTCAGAAGTACCAGGTACCTACCTAGTTTTAAAGATAGTATGAAATAATAAAAATATTACAACACATTTCTCAGCACTAAGAAAAATAAAACTTCAGTGTAGAGAAGTGAAGCAAATATTATATGGAACAAATTGAAGAATTGAGACAAAGCTAAGGTAATAAGCTCATGTAATAACTAAAGAGGGTAAGATTAAGGAATCAATAGAAATATTAAGAATAACAATCTATAATAATACAATCAGCACATTTGAGATTGTATCAAGTGATACAATCTCAAATGTATTAGGATTAAATGTCTAATATTTATTAAACTTTATGATGTGTTAACTATATGCTTATAACATGAAATGTAAATTAATTGGTAATATGATTGGTTATATTAATTATATATTTAAATATCTTAAATTTTTAGTCAACTTAGTCATTTTTATATATTTAATGTAACACAGTTGATTCTTAGCTGTAGTACATGATACAGTTCATTTTTTTGAATTACAATGTTTGACTTATAGAACAATATTATTTTTAACCTATAATACTGTCTGTATTATAATATCGTCATTCAGTAAAAATATTAAAATTTTTTGGTATTTATACTGCTAATGAGTGTTAATTTTTGAATTTTAATTGTTTAATCTAGAAAAGCAGCATATATAACATGATGTTATTAGATCAAATAAATATATATATGTAAAAAATCACATATTTCTTCTAAGGAATTGTTTTTTTTTTTTTGAAAAAGCTATAAAAATGATTTAGGAAGATAATGCTTTCAAAATGAATATGAATTTTTAAAACTTTACATTAAATGGCTTATGAAAGAAATCATCTTAGTATACTCAAATCAAAATTTATTCATTTGATTATACTGCACTTGATTAAATATCCAACTACATTAAATATTTAATTGAAAATTTTGTAAATGTTATGAAAATAATAACTTTATTTAGCTGATTTATTACATTTTCTTTATATTTTTATCTTCAATAAAAATTATTAAGTAGAATTTTATAGTGTTTTAACAGTCACCATTCGTATTAAATATTGTACTTAGCATAGAATAAGCAAAAAGAACAAGGACAAAAATTTATTCTAATGAATTTTTGTCAAATTATACAGGCATTCCCTAAGTTATCTAGGTAGATCATTCCACAAAATCCTACATAAGTCAAAACATACATATGTTGGAGCATATCTTATACAGTACTAGTGTGTCACAATGATATAACACTAAAAATAATTATATTAAAGAATAAACATATAAACTGTATGGTAAAACAGAATCAGAATCCAGATCATCTTGGAAGATCCAGATTCAGTTCTGAGTTCTACACCTTGTTTTTCTGGAGGGAATTGAGTTTTGACTTGGCTAATTACCTAAAACTAATCCTATATAAGTATGAATCTACATAAGCTGGGATTGCCTGTAATCTTCGATATTACAGAATATTTTTCTTTGATTATTTTCTACACTACAAAAAGAAAATAGACAAAAGTGATGTTCATTCTTGAATACAGATATGAATTTTGATTTAATGTCAATTCATAATTTATGATTTCCAGTTATAATGATTGAGTAAAATTTGCATCAAAAAATGCTAATCATACATATAACACCCACAACTTCTAAGCTGTCTTATATTAGAAAATAATTTTCTTTACTTATAATGCATGATGTGTAACTGTTACATAAAATTTTATAATTAAATCATACTTTTGTTTCATTTCATTGTTGAACAATACAGTAATGTTTAAATAAGAAAAATTATATTATTAGATATTTAAATAGTATCTCTTCAAATATCAAAATTTAGAATTTAATCCCGATTTATAACATTAAGTCAGTGGGGATTTTGGTTTCAGTTAATGTTGTTCCAATTAAAGTTGCAATTTTGAGGAACCTAATTCTGACGTTAAATGAGAATCTACTACATATGTACTTTTTAAAAGGCATCCATCCATTCATATCACATCTTTTATTTCAAATCAGTTAAATGTTAATTTAGTATTTTTTCTATGCAGTCTATTCAAAATTTTATGGACAATTTCAAAAACATACTTATCAAATAAACTTTTTTAATATAATACAAAATATAATCTATCTATCAATACATCAGTACACTTATTATAATGATCATATAACTTTTTAAAACATTGTTGAAGTCATTATTTAGATCAGCCTCTAGGAAATCAGCCAAAATCTCTTGAATATCATTTATTTCATGAAAATTCATTCCTTTTATTTTAATTTTCAGTTTTGGAACAGAAAATAGTTGCAGGCTTAAAAATCACATAGAATAGTAAGTAGTTAAACACTATGTTGTGTTTGTAAATTAAGAACGTGTGAACCAGCATAGAATTGTGAGATAGTAATAGTAGTAGAAAAAGGAGGAGCCTACCCAGCCCAAGTACTACAACCAACAATGGTCTATTGTGCAATTGTGAGATAGTGCATCTTATGAAATTATTATTAACTGATAGTTGCAATATCAAATAAATTCTTTATGAATGATGACAACAGAAATGATGCTAATGCTAATTATTTTGATCATCTATATAAATAGTTTAGGTAATCATAGGTTCTTTCATACTGAACTCAGCTCTTTGCTTGAATCTTATATTCAATACATCAGGAAAACATATTTTCAATATAAACATATGATTGTTATTAGCCTTAATAATTTGAAAGAGTTTTGGTTATTGTCTGTCATTCTGATCAGTTCTCCAAAATACTGCACTCTTTATAGTTTTTAATCATCAGATAGAAAACAAAATAAAACCTGCACATTTCTATAGAAATTGTTGATCAATATCCCATAAACTATACTTTTGTTTGATGCCAATTATGTCCTAAATAAGTTTTATGGTCAAATTCTAAAGTATTAATCTTATATCACATTTGAGGATTTCAGATAGTTTTTCATTTTTTCCACAGTGAGACTCACATTGGACAATAAATATGTTAATCATCATTTAGGTATACCCAGCTATTCCAGAATCAACCAAATTACTCAAAAACACTTGGATGAATTAAAGTTTTATTGCCAAACACTTGTTTCAGCATTTGATACATTCCTGAGGCAAATCTGCATATTTTAAAACAAAATTTGATAGATATTGACTCTGTTCCATAATGTTTTTTAAAAAGTTTACTTATAATACTATAATTTATATCACCATAATTTTTAATATGCATATCAAACATTTTGATGCTTGAAATGGATATTAAAAATAAAATTTTGATAAATGATAGAGAAGCTTTAATTTAAATAACAATGCTATAAGTTAACAGATGGCATCACTGGTTCTTGAGCTACAAAATTAGACTGAAAATCTTGGAATACACTGTATATAATGATAAATTATATTCTTATGCTGTTGTTTAAGAAATGTTTTATGTAATTTATTATAAATAACTTTTTGTAAAATATCATTACAAATTGATATGTTAAAAAAAGATTTATAACAGTTTAATATCAAAATCAAATTAATTATTCTCGAAAATTTTTGCAATTTAGGAACAAAATTTTAACTTCAAAATTAAAACTATTATCTTATAACTAGCTTAACAGAACACTAACCAAATTTTTATAATCAGATCAAAACATTGGATATTATACATAATTAAAATTTAAATATCATAAATCATTTATATTATTTAACAAGTAATATCAATAAAAATTTTTATGTTAAATATTTTGGTTATATGAATTAATAAATTAATGATTCTATTAATATATTTGTATAATATTGCAATAAAATTAAGTTTAAATCTTATTTAGATTAAAATCTTTTAAAAATAAATAAAAAATAGAATAAAAATAATTAATACCACTCAAAAATTTTCCCCTCAAATTTAACAATTCTGAAATTTTAAATAACTTCCAAGAATTTTGCTTAACATTCTATTTATAATTATGTTTATATTTTAAAATATATACACTATTTTTCAAAGCTAATACTAAATAAATATACAATCTACTTGAAGTTTAAAAGCCAAAAATTATTTTGGTTTTTATTTATATATTTAATGATTCTTTTTATTAAATAAAATTTAAAATTCTCATTAGTTAAATGTTAAATTTTATTTTAAATAACTAATACTGCATAATATCTCTTTATTTTTGTAACTGTTATATTTATATTTATATGCTATTTGTTACAAGTTCGAAATTTATAATTATTAATTTAAATGTTAATTAAAGAAATAGCAAAGTCTATAAATAATACGTTTCATTAGTCATAAAAATGTTTGAAAGTTTATAGCAACAGTAAATTTTTCAATCTAGAATAATTTGTATTATGTATTATAGGGCCTATACATATTCTTATTGAAAAGATAGAAAAAACCGAAGAAAACTATTCAATAGTTCTTCACTACATAACATATGGTGTGAATAAATTTTAATAAAGATTTTTAATATGTTTTATATTTACACAAAATACAATAATTCTTGCTAAAATATGATTATAGGATATAAATTCTAAATTTAAAATTATTATTAAATTTTTAAATACTACAATTAATTGAATAATGAAGACTTATTTATATTATGATAATAAATTTCCATAAATATAAACTGAAAGGTTAATACTCATTACCTAATTTTTTAAATGTTAACTTTTTAAAATCATTATTGTTTAAAATTACGAACAATAATAATACCATGAATCTTCTTAACAGTTAACTCTTCACATTAAAAACATCTCCAACTACAGCTATCCACCATCTGCTACATCTGTTTATTCTGTATAAATTTTTTCCTACGTTTGAAGTTTTATATTGTTAACTAACAGTTTTGGGAAAGTCATTCAAACTTCCGAACATAAACATACCTTCCTCTACTTGCATGCATCTTTGAAGCGATTAATTAAACACAAGAGGGCGCCATTTTGCTTACAGCTGGTATTTAAAACATGATTTAAAATCAGAATGTTTATGAACTTGTCATATTAAAAATAATTATTTATAATTTCATTAAAGCTATAAATAACTTTTACTAAATTATAAATACTAAAAGCGATAGAATTGATAATTAAACATTACAGGATTATATATATTTTTATGAAATTAAAATTTAAAATAAAAATTAATCTAAACTAGATAAATGCAGTACAGGTTGATAATAAAAAATCCGGCAACCTCGGGACTTGAGAATTGCCGGATTTTCGAAAATTCCGGATTTTTAATGTAGGTATATGCATATATATTTAACAGAAAAGGATTACTTGTACAGTGCTTTAAAGAAATAAAATTAAGCAATAAATGAAAAACAAATGAAGTTTTAAAATTCAATAACTACATAAAAGACTAGTTCTACAGAATATTAATTCAACTAAATAAAATAGTTCCTCAGAATTTTAATTCAACTAAATAAAATAATTCTGCAGAATTTTAATTCGTTACTGTACCCTGAAAAAAGTTAAAAGATTTTATATAATGCCAATAAACAAAAAAAGCCAGAAAAAACGCCAAAATGTTTAAAAAAAATTATAACATCAACCATGTCTAAAAAAAGCCAAAAAAGAGCTCATTTGGTGTCAAAAAAGCCAATCTGCCAACCCTGGTTGCAAGCATGACCAAACATCTGATTCTGAAGTACAGGTCCGTCAAAACATAAACGGCGCCTCCAGAAAACAATGGAGCGCCAACGCGGTAAATTTAAAAATGCGCTCCGACATTCATGCCGAAAAACTGATGGAAACAGAATATTGACTGTCGGATTTTTGATTATCAACCTGTTCTATATGGTAGTGATCCACAACGTGAGATTCATAAGAAATTTTCACAGGAACGCGATTTTTTACTCATCATAATCCATGTCTGTTAATGTAAGCCTGTGTTATTTTCCTTTATTGATAAAGAGATGCGTGATTAAAAAAGTTTGGTGACCATTGGTGTATAGTATGTTTTGCAACTTTTTCGTTATTGCCACGCACTTTTAATTACTAAAGGCACTAAAATTTTATGGCATACTACAGTCTATACTATATATAATATTTACAATTAGGATGTTATTTCCTGATTCTAAAATTATTACAATCAGGCTGCTAGATATATTTTATATCTTATTGCAAATACATTTAATAAATCTTTTGAATATATATAAATTATATGAAATCAAAACTAGAATATGAAAAGAAGACAATCATTTATAAACAAACAAAAATATAAATTATAACTTTTAGAATTTGCATTTTCTGAGGCATACTTGAAACATGAACACAGAATTTCGAGATGCGGTGTTATATAGATTGAGACACTGTTCTATAACATCTGTTGCATGATAATACACTGTTTCATGATAATACACTGTTTCATGATAATACACTGTTCTATAACATCTGTTGCCAAATTTTTTAATCGTACATACCTTTATCAGTAAAAAAATAGAAGAAAAATCTCATACAATAAATATGAAATTACAGTATGACGAGCAAAAAACGCATATTCCTGAAAATTTCTTATGCATCTCTAATGGGCATGCACTACTAAATTTTGGACATCACTGATCTTTAATATATTGTGCAAATTTTATTTAAAATCAAACTTTATCTTTGATAGTCACCAGGATATCCATTATTACCGACTTTTTCATACTTTCATATAAAAATTTAAATGCGTCCAGTCCTCATAGAAAGATTACATTCTTTTCCCACAGAGAAAGCAATAAATACAATCATATAGAGGAATTTGGATTATATGTGTTTATTGATATTAAAGTATCAAATCAAAGTAAAGAAAAAAAATTCTTTTTGTATACTTTTAATTAATAAATTTTATAATTAATGAATTAGTTAGATTAACATTTTAAAACAAATGATAATACATAATTTGTTACATACAAATAATTTGTATGTAACAAATTATGTTTAGAAGTTTTAAATACTCTTAAAATTAACCTGTGAAGTATGATTTGTGTTAAAATGTTAATCTAACTAATTCATTAATTATAAAATTTATTAATTAAAAGTATACAAAAAGAAATTTTTTCTTTTGTATACTTTTAATTTGATTTGATACTTTAATATCAATAAAAACATATAACCCAAATTCCCTATATGATTGTAATTATTAATTTTTACAATTATTCCAAACATTTATTTAAATTTACAGCACACTACTGTATTTTGTTAATTTTTGATTTAACAATCAAAATACAGTAGCGGAATAATATGGTCACCAGAGGGCTGTTTAGTCGAAACCATACATTACTCTATGCTGTATGTCGAACTTTTTGTCAAGTTATTGAAAAGTAAGTTGTATGTTTCAATAATAGTATTGTTAATTACGATTCTGCATTTGTATAAAAACATTTAAATATTTAAAAAATTAATAAGCATTTGAATATTGCGTATAACACATCTGATGTTTATATTTTTTTTGCTTATGAAAATTTTATTGAAATTTGTTTATGTGTTCAGATAAAAATTTGAGTTAGTTTTATGGCATGTGAAAGAATACTCCAAGATTAGAGATGTAGGTTCAATTTCCGACCATATTTTTTCAAGAAGTGTCGAGGATCAACCTGCTGAGACTTATTCTACAACTAACAGTTGATCCTGTGATGGTTTGGAAGAGTCTGCCGCTTAGTATCCAATAGAACAGCCAGATGGCCGCATTGTAACGCGTTGGCATACCATGCAATTTTCGTGAGATGCGGGTCCTTTGGATGGTATGCCAACGCGTTACAATGCGGCATCTCACGAAAATTTTTTCGGGGTTCTGGATCCGGCACGGCGCTTCCCGCCTTCACTCCATAGTATGGGTGCAGATCGGGGTTGGAACTGGCCCCTTAGTAATTTCATTGATTGAAAACAGATATAAAAAAGTATCCAATAGTCGTGGTCGTGATAGAAACGTTGTTATGCTTCCATTCTGCAGGATCAGAGTTCAATTCGTGGATCCCACATCTTCAAAAGAATGAGTCAGAAATTTTCATTTTTAGAAATCCGGCTTGAACACCATCTTTCATATGACAGCTGATCCATATTAGGATATGAGCGGTATGGTGGGCACTGAAATGACCCATTACTCAGTGCTTACTGGATGAAAACCATAGAAAAACTACTCAGAAAAAAAGAAAAAAAAATTGGAAAGCGGGATAAAAATTTGAAAGAAGTAAACATTTTATTTCGTTATTATAAATATTTGTCTATTTATATGAACGACAAAAACTAATAAAATTAGCATTGAGTATGTTAATATTTTATATTTTTATATAATTTAATAACGTTATAACAAACCGAAGTGAAAGCAATATTAATTATTCGACACGTCTTTGAAAATTGATATTTTACTAGTGATTGCTTGCATTTTACTGTATTTATATTAGAAATATTGTGAAAGCTGAACTTATGTCCTAGGAACTTTCGATTGGATTAAAAATATAAATACAGTATATAAAAGATGTATAGCTTTCAATATAATTTATTTAAAAAGCTTGTTTTAAAGCAAGAACTTTATTTTAAAAATGTTAAAATATCTTTGAAAATAAAGTGAATATACCATTAATTCACGCTTTATAGTATAAATATTTTAATCTATTACGGAATTGATAGAATGAACTTCTTTAAGCTTAGTCGAGCTCTGTTAGATCGATGGTTATGGTTATAAGATTTGGAAGTGAGATTGAGACTTAATAAGAAGTTTTAATTAATGGACGAGCGTCCATTATTTAATCATGCAGCCTGTGCGCCTCTATCTTTAATTCAATTCCAGAATAGTTGGAAAATATGAAATACATCGTTGTTTATTAATAGATAATTTTTTATGGAAAATTATCTTCGAAAATAGTTGGAAATTATTAATTTGAATAGCTTAATAGTGAATATTTAATGTAATAAAGATTTTATTATTATTATTGTGGTGTGTCAGCTTATTATAAGAAATTTTTTCACTCTTCAGTGATATGATACGATGTTTAATTTTGAGAATAGTTTATTCTTAAAAATGCTTTTATCTATATGAATTATCTTCAACAATTATAGAGTATTAGATACTGCACTTCGATATGTCCTGTAGAACATAAAGTTGATTTTTAATTAGGAACATCACAATCGAAATATTTCATATCAATTTTGTGAATCGATAAATTAAAAATTAAAAAATATAATTTGATGCTATATTTATTGCATTTTTATAAAATTTTTAAAGATATCTGTATAATTACGAATTTTTATACTGAATAATCGCAAATATAAAACTTTGAAAGTTCAACAATGATAATGACTTCGTTTATCTGTACAATTTGTTCATTTATTTCTATTCAGTTTTGTTTTAAGTTCATGGCTTATTAAAGGATATAAAGAAAACTGGATAAACATTTTATTTTAATATAAAATAATTAGCAAAAGAATCAGTCTAAAAATTTAACGAAAATCAACTAAAATGTTTAATAATTAGAAGTTAGTTGTTATATATTGCATACAAGGCCGACGAGAGGCGGGGATGATGGGGTAAAATTCGTCGTATCATTATTACCAAAAAAAATCTGCTATTTACATTATTTTGAATTAACATTTTATTTTTTTTATAAAAATGTAATTATTTCTAATATTATTTTAAATTTTAAACTGAAGGATAATATTTAATGGTATAATTTTATACAAGGGATGCCATTGATATATGACAAGGACATGCTAGGGATCTGAAATTTGGTCCTTCAACTCTTCCTTCTTTACATATCCACTTCCTAGGCCCACACACTTTTCACACCTATGGAACAGTTGTTTAATCCCATCTATGTAGAAGTCCACAGATTTGGAGCATACTAGCTCTCCACAGCAATAATAACCACTTCATCAAAGAAACTTCTTTCCCATAAATATTTTTTTATATTTCAAAATAGGAAGAAGTCTGAAGATTTCCTAGGCTGAGAGAATACAGTGGGGATAGGGCAAGTTTTCATAGCCATATTTGCTCAGAAAAGTAACTGTTTCTGCAAATTAGTGTGCAGATGCATTGCCAGCTAGCAGTAACGCATCTTTTTTCCTTGATATTGTCCCATAACTTTTGTAGCAATTCTGTAGTGTCTCCTGTTATTGTCAACCCTTTTTGTAAGTAATATGTCAATATGACACCTTTGCTGTCCCAAAACACAGACATGATTTTGCTGGATGGCTTTCTCTTGGATTATCCTGTAGGCTGGTGAGATCACACTTGAATTCCTGATTCCACCATTTCACAATCTCATATGACGGACATTCCTTGTCATATATCATCACTGACATCTCTTTGTGGATTGTTTATGCAGTTTCCTTTAAAGATGAAGAAAACATATCACAGCTTGATATTCAGTTTTGTCCAGCATGACATCTTCTATTATTGTAATTCTAACTCCATTTAAACAGAACCTGTGAAAATAAAAAACATGCATATTAATAAGACACTAACCTATCATTATTTATAAATACCCATCTACAGCACACACATAACATGATGACAATAAAAACATTTTTGACCTTGTTGGAAATAAATGTATTCATCCTTTTACATTTTGGCTAGTAATGTTGAAATGCATATCTAAACCATGATTGATTATACAGGTTGATAATCAAAAATCCAGCAACCTCAAGACCTGAGGATTTCTGTATTTTTGATGTATATATATGCAGTATATATTTAACAGAAAAGGACAACTTGTATAGTGCTTTAAAGAATTAAAATCAAACACTAAATGAAATTTTCATTTAACAGAAAAGGACAACTTGTATAGTGCTTTAAAGAATTAAAATCAAACACTAAATGAAAAGCAAATGAAATTTTCATTTTCAATGAAAAATTCGTCGTATCCGGGTTTTACAGGGGCCCGGACATCATCCCACAGTTTTTTTAGGTACGTAACGTAACTAGGTACTAATTAACGTAGAAAAACGATGCTGAAAAGTTTTCCCCCGCGACGTCACTCGAAGCCCCTGACTGTATATAATAGCTTTCTAATATAATAGTTCCTCAGAATTTTAATTCAACTAAATAAAATATTTCTACAGAATTTTAGTTTGTTACTGCATCCTTGAAAAAAGTTAAAAGATTTTATATAATGGCAATGAGCAAAAAAGCCAGAAAAATCGCCAAAATGTTAAAAAAATTTTCTAATGCTAACCATGTCTAAAAAAAAGCCAAAACGAGCTCATCTGGTATCAAAAATCCAACCCTGGCAACCCTAGTTGATAAAGCTATAATGCCATTATTATAGAAAATTATTATGGTAATACCGTTACTATTATGCAGTATATATATTCTGAATAATCTTATTCTATTATATATATATATATACAGGCTGATAATCAAAAATCCAGCAACCTCGGGACCTAAGGATTACAGGATTTTCGAAAATTCCGGATTTTTGATGTATATATATATATATATATCAATAAATGCAGTATATACTGTATTTAACAGAAAAGGATTACTTGTACAGTATTTAAAAAAATAAAAATAAACACTAAATGAAAAGCAAATGAAATTTTCGTGTTTAATGACTAAATAAAAGACTAGGTCAACAGAATGTTAATTCAACTAAATAAAATAGTTCCTCAGAATTTTAATTCAATTAAATAAAATAGTTCTGCAAAATTTTAATTCGTTACTGTACCCTCGGAAAAAAGTTAAAAGATTTTATATAATGCCAATAAGCAAACAGCCAGAAAAAATGTTAAAAAAATTTCTAACGCCAACCATGTCTTAAAAAAGCCAAAAAAGATCTCATTTGGCGTCAAAAAAGCCAATCTGGCAACCCTGATTGTAAGCATGATCGAATATTTGATTCTGAGTACAGGTCCGTCAAAACATAAACAGCGCCTCCAGAAAACAATGGCGCGCCAATGCGGTAAATTTAAAAATGTGCTCCGACATTCATACCGAAAAACTGATGGAACCGGAATACTGATTGCCGGAGTTTTGATTATCAACCTGTAATAGAATAACACTATTCAGGGCCGGATTATCCACTAGGTATAATAGGCACATGCCTAGGGACTCCAAAATCAGATTAAAATTATTGAACAATTTTATAATTTATTAAAAAAATTTTGTGCTTACAGGCCCAAAAGATCTTAATTCGATCTTGGTACTATTTAATAACTTAGGTCTACAATTAAAATGCTTGCTTTGTATTAAACTAAATATTCCGGAAATTTTTAAATTCAAATTATTATGTAAGGAATAATACCAATTTTTTTCTGTAACTTCTCTTTCTATTACAGTATTAAAACTTACTTTTTATGAATAGCATCAATTAAAATATAAAAAAATATACTTTTTAAAATTTTTTACATTAATTAAATAATAAATGATATTTTAAATACAGTACTATTATTTACAAAAAGTTTCAGTAGTAAAACAATTAGTGGAAGAAAATTAAAGGAAATTGGCCTTTCCTCCACAACTACTTTTACTATTAAAACATTTTTTGTTGAACTATTAGGACGAAAATGATCAAATTCTAATTTCCTAAGTTGTCCAAATTTAAAATTGTCGAAAATACAGAAAATTAGAATTGCAGAATTAAGAAAGCCTTACAGATTTATTTATTGATATATGAATGCTGCTTGTTGGTTTTCATCCTTCATTTTTCACTAAACCTATAAAAAAAAATATTATATAAGGTTCTCCTTTATGAATCATTAACTTATACTTCATTTGTTCATCATGATATTGCAGTTTAAAATTACGTCTTACACTAAATCCAATTGACCAGGCAATACTAACAAGTAAGAAATCTTTCTTAAAATTCAATGCCACGTTAATAACTTAGGTCTACAATTAAAATGCTTGCTTTGTATTAAACTAAATATTCCGGAAATTTTTAAATTCAAATTATTATGTAAGGAATAATACCAATTTTTTTCTGTAACTTCTCTTTCTATTACAATTATATATTTTTAAAAATATTAATTATATTTATAAATAATAGGTGTGTATTTTATTTTTTATTGCTTTCAATTTTCTGATATTTATTTACAGAAAAAAATTTTACCTTTTTTTTTCAAATTTGAGAACTTATTATGTTGCAACCATATGTTGAACTTATTATGTTATTATGTTGCAGAGTCTACATATTTTAATTTATCGTGAAATTTCAGTTTTTATCTGATTAAACTTTACACCTTAACATTTCACTAAATCAAATTACAGAAAATTTTATAAAAAATTTTTCACTCAGTTTTTATCTGATTAAACTTTACACCTTAACATTTCACTAAATCAAATTACAGAAAGTTTTATGAAATATTTTTCTTAATTCAATAGTGAAGCATTCACTATTTTATCTTTATTTTTCAGATTAAATATTTCGAATTTGATTTTCCTCTTATAAATAAATAACTCCTACTTTTAAAATATATTGTACCGTATCCACTATTTTAAAACAATATTTAAGAATCACATATAATCCGTAAATAATTAATTCCTTGTTTTAAAACTCATAAATGTTAAAGTATTAATATTATGAGTATAATTAATAAGTCTATCAATAATTCTGTAATTCAAGATCAATTATATCATTATGATAAGCGTGTATGTATATTTGCATGTTGTGTGTGTGTATGTACTGTATATACACACACACACACACACACACACACACACACAATATTTCATCATCGTTTAAAAAGTAAAGGTCGGGGATGATAGTAACACTTTTTACTTTATAATTATTTCACGCTATAAAAATTTCAATTTCAGAATAACAAATACTTTATTGTAAAGACTACTTAGTAATCTCTCCACCAGTTAAAAACAAATTTTATTCGATTAAAATTAATATTTAAAAAAAAAATATTTTTATGAACGTTATCAAATGTCATAATCTACCCCTCTGTTCAGGTAGATTGCAACATTCTGTGATAGGTTGCAACACTACAAAATTTCAAAAAAATATAGCCTGAGTCCAAGTATTTTGTACTTAAATTTTAGGATACAGCCTAATAAGTTTCAATTTAGTCCTCTTATGAATAATTAGAATCACAATTGTGACAATCATAAAAGGGATTACCAGCTATACATTCATCATCATTTCGTTTTTTACCCACTGCATTGGAATCATTTTCCCTCACTGTTATAGTTAAGAACAGTTATCAAAAGTTTCTCACTATGTTTTTCTTCATCTGGATGGCTACTGCTTGGATATTTGATGTTGTGAATGAAACACCACTGATCTAGACTGTTACAACCAACCAATACGCTTTATGTTATAACCTGTTTCAAGTTCCGCTGTTTTGGTTTGGAAATCACCATCGCAATTAGATTTAATATATAATAACGAAGATAGATTAGGCTATACTACTATCTACAAGTTATTACATTGCTGCTAACTACTAATTACGAACAACTGAAATGGATTTATAACAGCTTTTAATCTAAACTATTTTTTTAGTTACGTCGCTCTTAAAACCTTTTTATTGAATCAATCGCGTTACATTTGCGTCTGCGAACTGAGAAAACGTCGCCAGATAGTAACCTTTACTTGGCATCTTCGTGTGACATTTCAAGATTTTTAACAAATTAGAAATGAGTACTGACGTCTGTTAAACCAACTCTTATTATTTCTAGCCCTGGTCTCTCCTATACATGCAGATGATATCTGGTAGATATATTACTCTATTAATTTTTAATTTGTTGACAGTAAAAGATAACGATATACAGTACATATGATTGATTAAATGAGAAAACAATCCTACACAGAATTTAATATTGTATATCATTACAATAAAAAGTAAAGAAAATTATTATGTATATCAACGTATTTATCTATTTGCTACAGGATGTATTTTGATTTTATTTTTTATTCAGTTTTTAGTTGTTTGTAAAGTGTAATAGGATATATTCAATTATAAAACAAATTATATTCTAAAAATATTAGAATGTTATATATTAAATATTATAAACAATTTAAATCATTTTAAAAATACTGTTTTGATATATACTGATTAATTTTTTACATTTTAATATTTTTAAGTTGTTTTGTAAGATATTTTGAGATCATTTTTTAAATTTATAAAAAATATTTTAGGAGAAACTTTGTTGAATTATTTGAAATTATTTTTGTAAGTTGTTTAAAACAAATAAATAATTTAAGAAGCATTTTATTGAAATTACTTTGCTAGTTTTAAAGATCCTGTTATAATAATGATGGATAGCGTAATGTGCTATATTTTCTAAGAATTTTATAAATTCTTAGAAAATATAGCATATCACGCTATTCATCGTTATTATTTTATTTAAATTTATATTGCATATCATCATACGAAACATTACTAAATAAATGATTATTAAGTAAATCACCTTAAATTGAAAGAATTCTTAATAAATAAAAACTGATCTTTACATCTCTGAAATGTGCATTATGTTATCCTATATATCTATAACTTAACTGGCATTTACAGTAATTGGATTTATATCAGCTATATCAGTTCCAAGATATAAAATAATAATAGAGTAAAATGCAAGTGAATATTTATATACTGTAAATAATAAATCGAGAGAATAAACCACATTGAATAATACATCGCATTGATGCAAATAATGTTATTATTTTAATAATAAAATAATTTAGGGGCTCTGTATCATGCGTATGCTACGAATCGATGTTAGAGATGAATAACAGTTGTAATATCTTTGATTCCTCGTTATTATCTACTGATTTTCTACCTGAAAATTAGGTGATTGCTAGCATCTTATCTGTCAAAAATTTGCTATTTTTTTAATTGATTACTATTCAAAATTAAAATTGAGAAGGACGGGTGGGTATATGTCATCGATTACATAAACCTTGTAGGTATTTTGTCATGTTGATTGTTGACATTACACTTTGTATTAGTTATTAATTTGAATTTGGCAATTCATATAATATTCGGGTAATATTCCGATGGACAAGAGAGTATATGCCTCTACTTTATAATTTTCATTAAATTTGAGTAAAATTCAATGCTTATTTTTGATCCTTCCCATTCAAAAATGGAACAAAAGAATATATGAATTAGATTGGTCAGACTATTTGTCTGATTAAACTTTATACCTTACATTTTATTAAATCAAATTACAGGAAATTTTATTAAAAATTTCTGTTAATTCGATAGTCAATCATTCACTGTTTTGTCTTTATTTCTTCAGATTACATATTTCCAATTTGATTTTCCTTTTATAAATAAACGAATATGTGTATATATATATTCGAAATAGGATCATTATTTTGTCAATAATAAATATCCGAATTTAATCATTTTGAATTTTTAATAATTAAAAAGATCTCCTGGTTAATTCTTCGTGTTTAACTAATATGATATCATTTATAATTAATTTTAAGAAAAATTTATTTCTTATTTATAAAAACGAATTAATAATATTTAATATTAGAAAGTATTTTATTGCTTGAATTATATTAAATTTTTCAAATGAGGATTTTAACATAATTCTAATTATTAATATTCACTAATTAAAGTAGTCATTCCACCCATTTGTTCGTAAAATCCAAATGCAGTGTCTAATTCAGAAACATACTGTAGTTAAATATTGCATTAGTAATAATTTTAATTTCGATTACTAGTTATTAAGATGTCGAAACTAGCGATATATCAGAATGCAATTCTGAAAATACTGAGACTACTGGCTTAGTTTTAAAAAAAAATTCCTTTATTCTATTAGTTACTTTTAATTTCGTAATTAAAAAATTAAATAAACTTTAATAATAAAATTAAGGAAAAAAATATATATACATAATCATCTGAAAGGTTAAAGGTTAGCAAATCTAGATTGAAGTTTATTGTAACGTGATATCTATTTATTATTATTATTATTATTGTTGTTGTTGTTGTTGTTGCACCTTAATTAATATATAAAATATTAATAAAGATTATTCCATTCATGAAATTGATTTACTAAATTTCTTAATAGATTTTTTTATATTTCAAATTTATCAATAATTTATTATCTGTAATTAGGAACATTATAGCCATTTTTACCAAAAGATTAATATCATCAATTATAGTTTCAAATATATCGAATTTTTAAAAATTCGAACATCGGCCATCTTATAATGAGGATTTTATAGAAAATACAAAAATTAATATATAGTGCAGGCAGATTTAATAAGTCTAAAAGGGCCTTGGTTGTTTAGTTTTAGAATATTTTGCGGATAAAAAAAAATGGACGGAAAAATATTTAAGACCGACAAAAATTAATATATAGTGCAGGCAGATTTAATAAGTCTAAAAGGGCCTTGGTTGTTTATTTTTAGAATATTTTGCAGATAAAAAAAAATGGACGGAAAAATTATTTAAGACCGTTTTTTTTATAAAAAAAAAGATTAAAATTTAAATATAAATGTAAAAATGTGTATAAATAAAAATATAAAAATATGTAAATACTTCCTGGTGTCAATAGGAAAGTTTTAATCGATTAAGTATGGAAAATACTTATAAATCGATATTTATAATGAAACAATGAATTATTAAGTATTAAGGATATTCAGAAATACTATCCATTTCTCATAAATTACTTATCTAAATCAGTGGTGTTTAAATTTTTTAAATCGCGCATCCTTTATCAGTAAAGAAAAACAGCACATAGCCACGAAGATACGAACCACACTTTAAAGACCACTAATCTAAATAAATAATTAAAAATATATTCATAAGCAAGCTATAGAAAAAAATTAGTCTTTTGCGGTTCGCTTGATATTCTAACTTATAAATTGATATCTGAATTTACTGTAGAATATAATCAGCCTAGAGTACTTGTAAAATTCTAAAGTAATGGTACAGCATTAAAACAAAATCATGGATAATATAGAACTCTTAATACGCTTTTGAATGGAAAGGGTCACTTTATTTCTGTTAAAATTTAAAATTTTTTTTTGACAACACTAATTTATATTATTATATTTTAATGAGTGAGAAATGTTCAAAACGTTAAAAGATTGGCGAAAGGATCAAAGTTATTTCCATTATTTGATTGTATCTTTTTTAGAAATTCAGAAATGATCAAAATTTGATCAATATTAAGTCTATATTATTAATTGTAATTTAATTTCGATCATTTTCAATACATTTAACTGTATTGATACACGATAATATGACATGAACTTCGAAATGGTGTACTGATAGACAACATCAAGACTCTGTATTTGTCTTGATTTTTGTGTTCTTTGAAAGATATTATCTTCCAGCCGGCTATTTCCCGTATAGTCTCAATTATATGTATATAAAATTTTATCAAACTGGATAATTATTACGCGAATTATCGTGTGAACGGATGACGAATTGGCAGACAGAGAAATGACAAATCTAATTCATATAGACTTACTTTTTTATTTCATTTCGGAATGGAAAGGGTTAAAAAATGGATCGCTTTTTTGTAATTTTATTTCGTTCAATAAAATAAAATTATAATTAAAATTGAATTTCGTCTATGAATTAGATATTATTCATAGTAGCGACTGATCTTATCTTTCACATAATCATAAGCTTTCTAGATAAATAATATATGAAGCAATTTAATCGAAGAACATTTTTGGTTATTATAAATATTTCATCTTCGGCTCCATATTTTTAACGAGAAAAAAATGATAAAAAAATTAGTAACATTAACCGAAAGCATTTCTCAATAAAATTATTTCATATATTATTTGCCTAGAAAGCTTATGTAAATGCAGTTTAGCACTGCCGTGCCTAGAAATTCGACCGCCTGTGTGCAATTGTTTGTTCGCCACCCCTATTAATCAATAAAACAAAAACTAAAAAATTAATAGTCGTAATTGTTCAACTTTAAATAATTTCATTTATTATTTTATCAGCAATAATACATAACAGTCATAACAGAATATCTTAGAAATTATCGATATTAATACAATACATAACAGCTATAACACAAACGAAGAACATTTTGGAAATTGTAATAAATTACAAAATTTTCGTTGCACGTAACTATAATGTTAAGTAAACTTCAAACTTCACTACATACAAAAATTAAATCTTAATTAGATAACAAATAATATTTTCAAAAATAACATATTAATAGGAAAGCACGACAATTTACAAGAAATCAGTTTTGTGGGCTTTATTAAGAGCAAATTCCGATATAAAATGGTGTAAATCAATTTCATCAATAATAATTTACGCTCTATCGCTATAATTGATAAATTTGCTAGGCGTCTTTTTGCATTATTGCTAATAGTTTTTGATTATCTTCAATTTGGAAAAAGAACGTTGGCCAGATGCTACAGAAACGGGCAGAGTTAAAACGATCCTAAGTGCAACAAATAAATTAGGGAATGCTCTTCGAAGATGGTTTTTAAAAATATATTGAAGCACATTATATGAATGTGAACTAATGTTTTCTGCTTTTATATGTGTCATTACTGATAAAATTTCATGAAGTAAATCCTGTCCATCGATATCGGATTTTTTTCTTTGCACATCAGTTAATTTCGGATGAAGATCTTTGCATGATTCTAATATTTGCCTTCGCGTAAAATATTAATTCAGTTTAGTTATTTCGTAAATTGACATTAGAATTGATTTTTATTTTTAATTTATCTTTTTCAAATGAATAGAATTTTTCAAATTTACATATTAAAAGAAATAAATTTCCTTTTTCCTTTTATTGGTTTTAATTTTATTTTATATCTTGTTTTATGTTTTCGACATTCAGTTTGGCCGCCCGTGTGCGATACACGGCTTGCACCTATGGCAGGCTCGGCTCTGCAGTTTAGGATTGCATTTATTTTAATCAAAAGTGTTATACCATGATAATATCATTATTCAATAATTCAGGAAGCGATATTAAAATTATTTTTTATTGCTTTAAACTAACGAAATTGTGTTTTTTTTTTCTTTCGTAAATCAAGTATAAATGCTCTTAATGATTTTTCATTTATTTCAGTCAAATGTATTGCTAGAATATATCACAGTTATTAGTACATTATAATTTTAATGGCATTTAATTAAGTTAAACAAGCTGAGAAACTCGAAAGTAATTAATTATAGTATATAAGATTAAATTTATATGCTTATAGATAAATTTGTACACAATATGATTAAATTTGGGATTTTAAAATATTTAAAATAAACAGTCATAAAAAATACCAATTTAAAATTTTATTTCTTTGTTATACGTAACTATAGAAATTTTCTTTTTACCTTTTTTTCTAATTCATATATAGATAAATTTGTACACAATATGATTAAATTTGGGATTTTAAAATATTTAAAATAAACCAATCATAAAAAAATACCAATTTAAAATTTTATTTCTTTGTTATACGTAACTACAGAAATTTTCTTTTTACCTTTTTTTCTAATTCATTAAATGTACAATAATGGTTAATTTTACAAAATTAAAATGTTTTAAAATGAATAGGATCTATGATATGGCATATATTTCTAAAAATATTATTAATGAATTCTTTTAATATTTTAATCAATTTTAAATTTCAATTAAGTTTTTAAATTAAGATGGAGTGGGGTAAGTGAGTAATTGGGCAAGTGCATTAACGGACTTTTTTCATTATAAGACAAGCGAAATTTTGCTATTTGATATTGTAGTAATCTATTACAAATTAATATAAACGTATTGACATAGATATCGCACGATGACTGATGGGATTCCAGCATTTACATCGACATTTTACAAACGTGTCGCATCTGAACAGCACACACAACTTTGACAGTACCATAAAACTGCAATAATTCTTAAGATAACTTCATATTAGGAGCTATTTTTTAGTAAATATGAAGAATATTGATTAAAGTTTACATTAAATAAACAATATTTTTTACATTTTAAAATTTATCGAGGAAAACCCTGATACGCTCTTGCATCGTAAATATTGTTACATGGGTCAGTGCAGATCATTACCTTGGGGTAATTGCGTATTAGGCTTCTCTTGCCATATAACACGTTCAGTTTTATTGTTTCGTGTTCTACGTTATAATTTGTTTATTAACTTTTATTTCTTGCATAGAACATGGTTCGCAGCTGCGTCAGAAAAACCAACAGGGGCGATTATTCAAAAATAAATGAATGAAATGTGAACGTTTTCGAGATGATTATTGAAAAATGCAAATACCGACATGCAACATTGTTCGAGATGATGATTGATAAATGCAAAGATATTATCAATTAAATTTTCATATAAAACCATTTTTTTTTGATAAAAAACATTTTGTCATATTAAATAACAAAATGTGTATTTTGAAAAAAATAAAAAGTGATGTAAAGTAAATAATGTGAGAGGGTATAATGAAATAAAACAACAATATAGTGATATAAGTACACAAGTTGTTATTAAACAATTTATGTACTTACATCACTTTATATTTTAATTTTATTTCACTATACCGCTTCTCATATTTCAGAAATCCATTCTTGTTTGTTTAACAAAGGATAACTCTAAAACGAAACAACTTATCTTAATGCGGTAAAAAGCATTTTATAGCAAATTTATTCCTAATTCTGCTATTGCCAATTAGCTTGTGCAACTAAAGCGTTTTTAACTTGCACGTACGCTCTCTCTTTCCCCGTTTCGGGGTAAGTGCAGGATAGCTGACATTTTGTATAATTTTGTAGCAAATTTAAAATTTTCAAGGATGAGTTATACGGTAATAGCTGCGCAATGCGATTATTACCGATCCTGTTAAATATTTTTACGATAAGTTAAAATATTTGCGTTTAAAGTCCAATTTGCAAAAACCACTCTGCACTTACCCTACTCCACTTTTATCTCATATTTTAAATGCGATTTTGTATGGACGAATTAAACTACAGTATAGACGAAAACATATTTTATGATTATTTGAAAACATTTTTATAATTAATATTCATTTCATTAATGTTCATTTTTCATTAAAACAGGAATCCTTTAAAAAGGCAAAGATAGAAAATTAATTGTATCATCATTTTCATAGAGCATTTTATAGCAAATTTATTCCTAATTCTGCTATTGCCAATTAGCTTGTGCAACTAAGCTTCAATTATTAATATTTCCTTCTATAAAATATATGTTTTGTATGCATTTTTTAGATTTAATTATTATTTTTATAATAATTATAATTTTGGTATATTATGATAATTATTATTTTGATATATTTTTAATTATTATTTTGATGAAGACAAACATTTATAAGTAAGTTTTAATCAATAAAAACAAACATTTATATTTGTCTTCATCAAAATAATAATACTAATCTCGGTTTTTAGATATCATATATATGTTTATATTATAGCCTATATATTGATATATTTCCATGTGACAAATGATAATTATATATAAATTGATTACTTATAATTAGCTATTGCATAACATTATATTGAAATTTTTTCTTGAAAGAGTATTGTATAAAATATCTCATCAAGAAAGTTCTAATAAACTATTTTATTATTTAGGTCTAGTTTTAATTAATAATGCAGGAGTTTGTATCTGTGGAGAATTCGATTGGCTACCATGGAAACACTGCTCTCAACAACTTGATGTTAATCTTTTTGGAACAATCCGAATGACTAAAATATTCCTTCCTCTCATTCGAAAATCTAAAGGTTTGCAAAATAATTTCATAAAATTATCTTACATACACTTTAAAATTTATTTAATTAATCCATCTTCGTTTCATTCTAAACAAATTTTAAGTTTTATAAAAGCTTAGCTTAAAATTTATATGACTATCTTCAAAAAAATAAAATAATTTTCATTTTATTTTTTCAACTATAATAAATCACTATTTAATCGTAATTTTAATTCTTACTCAATTAGTTGTAAGTAATCATAAAATTCAATTATGAAAGTATATAATTTGTTAAGTTTCAAAAAAAAAGCCTAAATGATTATTATGCAGTTTATAGTTACATTTCCTAATCCAAAATTTCCAAGAGTGATCTTTCTCTTTTATAAAAATACTATAAATATTTATAAAAAATGTCTAAATATGTTTTTTAATATTTTAATTATCATTTATTTAGTGTATTTTTTGTATATCAAGGCAACTAAATGCTCAACAAATAAAGTATATGAAATAAAATAAAAGAATTTAAAATCTTATTTTTATTCCTATAAAATAGGATTTATATAAATCCTTAGGATATATATATATATATATCCTATCTTATAAACTCGATAAATCCTATCTTATTTATTTTTTAAATTAAATACTGTACATTATACAGGATGGCCAAAAAAACGTTCAAATTGAACATTTTAATGTCCAATTTTAACGTTGATTTGCCACAATGACGTCATCCAACTGACATCTTACGTCAGTTGTATTTTTGACGTCATCCATTTTTATGTTGTGATGGCATATGTCATTGTGATGTAATATTGCCATTTCTATACATTATATAGTTATTGATAATGATTGGCACCAAATGTTAAGCAGTACAAATAAGCCATGTGTTATCCCTATATTGATAGAAAAGATTATAAAAAGATATATATAAATATCTCTTAATTTAATCCATTATAATATAAAAATATTAAACAAGCTTTTCTATAAAGATTTCAAGCCATTTGGTAATATATTAATTTCTGAAATTTTGAATAATTGATTAAATTATTCTTAGGAAGAACATTTAAATTCCTACATCTATCCTTACCTTTTTCTATCAGGACTTCTGCTACTACTCCTTGAACGTTTTGAACTTTTTTTCCGCTTTTTTTCTTCTTTAATGTGTCTAAAAATAAAGATTAAAACAATTTAATTTTTAATTTGAAATAAAAAATTACAACTAAAATACATAGTTTAATTTTATGAAGTTTCATATTTTTTTTACTTTGCTTTTGGAGCAAGTGATTCTAATTCAGCAAATACATCTGCAACAATCTTTTCATCTTCATCATTCAAACTAGCCTAGAAATAAAATTAAATAAAATGTTTTAATTTAATATTACATTAAATAATCTAATATAATTTATTAAATAAAAAAACACACTGTATTACTAATGTGTAAATAAACTTTTCAAAAAATATATGAAATATTTAATCTTAAAAGAAAATATATTTTAACTCAACAGTACTTTCTTTCAATCAATCTTTAAGCAATATATTTAGAAAATATACTGATTGAATAATTGTTGTATTAGTAAATATTAATATTTTAATATTTCAATGAAAGCTCTGAACACAATCTTGGATATGAATTTCCAATAAAGTTATTTTAAAACAGATTATATAACCAATATAGTATTATTTTTTTACCTATAAAATGGTATACTACACTAATCTATAATATATTACTATTATTACAGATAAGAGGTTGATTAGAGAAATCTATAAATATATTTAAATGCAATATCATTTATTAAGTCTCAAAAATAATTATATATAAATTAAAAATTAATCTCTATTACAATGCAAATGATAAATAAAATGAAAATTAATTTTAATTGCCTTTTATAGATAAATATTCTGGAAAAGACAATTTATATTTATTATCATTATCATTATTCTTATCATTTTTTTTTTGAATCTGCCACTGAATATATGTATTTATATTACTAATTTGAGAAATCACAGCTATACAAGGTAAAAATGAAACCAAATACTAATACATCAATAGCAGTCATGAAACAGCTTATAAATCTGATTTATAAAAAATTTGTTGTTTTTATATTTAAGACATCATCAGTAATAATGCAAAAAAAATAAAAAAATACAACTAAACTTATAAATATGTAATGATTTTTCATTAAAAAAAGGGTGCATTAACAATATTTTATAATATTTTTATAAAATATTTATTTCATAAGTTTGAGTTTAATGATAATTGAGGCATTACAGAAGTTAAAGTATTTGGAAATTATAATTCTGTACTTCAGAGACAATGAAACTATGTCTCATTTAAAAAAGGTGGACATTGTGTCATATGCCACCAAGGTATAGAATAATTATTAATATTTCCACTGTTGTCACTGAAACTATACTCAACACATTAGTTTTCCATATAGCTTATAATTATGACATGCTAATCAATTTTGCCTGACGAAATTTTGTCTGAATATGACTTTAAAGCATTATACCCATCGATTAAGCAAGAACCAGCTTGTTTACTTTTATATAGATTTTTCCTAAACCACCTCCCGGTTAAACAATGTGATCCAAGTGTAATTAGAACAATTTGTCACCTAATTGTACATAAGTCCTACTTCATATTTAACAATAATTTTTACATCCAAACATCAGGCGTTCCAATAGATAGCCCCTTAGCGGGAGTCTTAGCGGAACTTATAGTAAGAAATAAAGAAGAGTTGGTTCTTCCGAAAATTTCTCATAGAATGAAGCTCTTAAAAAATATATTGATGATATCTTAATTATTTCCGAGAGATCTAATTATATAAGTGATATAGAAAGAAGATTCACGGATATGGCTCTGGGTCTAACCCTCGTAAAACAAAGAGAGCGAATCACAGATAGAATTCTTAGACATAAATATTAAGTTACAAGGAGGTGAGTATGCCTTATCTATTTTTAGAAAAAACACTTATGTTCCTTTATTTATTAAAGCTGAAGCAAGAGAACCGTGGAGCTTTAAATTAGCTGCCTTCAGAGCTTTGCTGTGTAGAGCTTATATACATTGTACTACAATGGAAGACAAGCAAAAAGAAATAAACTGGATAGTTCAACAAGCACTTAAGCATGGATATAGAAGGAGTACCATCAATAGACTTATAAGAGAATTCTCCTAAATAAAACCTAGGAAAGAAAACAACCAAAGAACCAGCGACAGACAAACATATACAATGGATATTAACTCTATCTCTCTAAGATATAAAAAAAAACTTGAAGACCTCTCTGGCCAAAGAATCATTTTTAATAGAAGGAATACACTATTTAACCTCATCAGAAATGATAAAGACAAAATTAATGATATGGAATGTCCGGGAATATATCAGATTCCTTTCTACGATAAAGATAGTAACACCAATGGGAACTACATAGGCTACACAGCATGCTCTATTAAGAAGAGGTTACCTGAACATATGAAAGATGTGATGAATAAAACTACTAATACAGTGTTAGCACAACAGGCACTAATTATGGACTTAGATGAAAAATGGGATAACACCAAATTACTACGTAAAGAGTAAGACCCCAGGAGAGGGAGAATCACGGAAACTATTTCCATTTTTACCAGTCGTAATAGAACTAAAACCAATTAACAAATTGGAACCCGCTTCAATAAACAATGCATGGAAATGGTGTAATTTACATAAAAATTAATTTTTTCTTGTTGTATAAATTACTTAAATTTTTCACTCCTTAAATATCAACTGTTATGTAAATGGTGAATTAGTATTATATACTAAGTGTTAGTAGTACGATGTTATTTGCAATAATTTAGTAATTTAATATATTTATATTATTGTAAGTGTATTTAGAGATTGTGTACAAACTGTAAATCAGATGTTGCTATAGCAATGATTTTCAAATTTTTAGAACTCCGGCGTTCTTTAGAATTTTTGTTTAGTTCATTATCTAGAAGTAGCTGAAGAGGAATATTATTATTCGAAAGTGCTACTACATTGTATTAAATTTCGTATTAAAGTATATTTTCCTGCCTTAGAGCTGTTCATTCTTTATTTTAAGTATTTAAAAACATGGCAGTGTAGAAGTTGCAACTGTTTCATAAATTGTTTTCTATTGGGAAATTCATTATTATAATTTTTTAAATTATAATAATATGAAATTTTTCATTAATTTTGAATTTTTAAAAAATTTAAAAATAAATTGAAATTGCCATATGTGAGAAAACTGTGGGGAAATTAATAAAATATTTCTAAAAATTAAACAACATATTAGCCATATCACGATAATTTTATGCTTTGAATTGTTTAGTTAGTATTGTTCCTTATGGAAGAACATAAAATTCTATAAAACTCAACTTACACTGCTCTCATAGGCATTAACTTATGTAGGGATTTAAGTAACAGCACAAATGAGTAGTCCAAAAATAAAATACTGAATAAATTTTATTTTTAGGAACATTTTCGGCTTTCAACTGCCCTCTTCAACTCTGACAATTATTTGTTTCAAAAAACTGTATATAATTGTCAGAGTTGAAGAGGGCAGTTGAAAGCCGAAAACGTTCCTAAAAATAAAGTTTATTCAGTATTTTATTTTTGGACTGCTCATTTGTGCTGTTACTTAAACCGTAAAATAACATAAAATTCTGACAGTAATTTTGTTTATAATTCTTATTCATTATATTCTTTGATTCTATGAGTTATTTTTTCTTATATTTAATCAACTTTAAGAATCATCATTTTTTTATATAATCATCAAGATACATAATCCTCTAATATTATTGAAAAATATTAACTCACTTGAATATTTGGATCATTTGGTAAACAAAGGAAAGGAAATTTTTCCTTTTTAATATCAAGTTCTGTTTTTTCTGACTTTTTTGAAGTTTCTTTGATCAAATCATCATCTAATTTTAGTTTATTTCTTTTTGGTTTCATATGTTGTATTATTCGAAGAAGATTTGAAATAAAAGAGTCCTAAAAATAAAATAATGATTTTAAATTATATTTTTTGTAAAAGTAAGTCTAAAATTAACCAAAATAATTTGTTTAAAAATTTTGCATATGATTTTCATAAATATTAAAATTATAAGATTAAACAAAACTTATTATAAATAACTCAGAAAATATATCCCTTAATGGCACTTATTCTGAAGTTATATGCCATAAATTAAAGTTTTATTATAAATAAAACTTTTATACTTACTTATGCTAACTATATAATAATTTATTGAACATTATTAAGAATTATGAAAGTGATATAAACATTTTAATTTAATATGAAAATAAATATATACAGTGAAACCTGTTAAAATGATCAACCTTTGGGACTGACCTGACTGGTCACTTTTCACAGGTGGTTACTATACAGGACAGTGACCCTCCTCCTTCCCCAAAAGAAAACAACAGATTATTCCAAACTGCAAATTTATATTAATTAAACTCATCAACTTGCAGTCAATAGATAATGACAATATATAGCACATATCACCTTCTGATGAACAAAATCTTATAGTAAGCATATACAGGCTAGTATTACAATTAATACTAACCTGTATATGTGCATTTAACATAGTCAAACTTAAATTAAAGTACTCATAAAGGTACATATACAGTAGTATTATAATATTTATTTTTTACTATACTGGTTTAACAGACTGATTTATCATAATAGAAATATTCTAATGGAATACTAATCCTTAGAATTTTATTTAATGGAAAAAATAATAAGGAAAATTCAGTAATTCTTTCATGAAATTAATCTTCTTGATCACTTCAGCAGGTTAAAATTTCTTAAAACTAACTATGTGAGGGGTCAGTATATACAATAGACAGGTGATCACTATACAGAACAAAAATAGCATTACATCCTAGGGGAAACAAACCAGGTTTTGAAATTTGGTCTCTTTAGCCAGGTGGTCACTGTATCAAGATGGTCATTTTAACAGGTTTCATTGTAATATTAAATATTATATACAAATATATGTTATTGTTGTTGTTATTACAAGAATCCCTTGATTAGTGAGGTTAATAAATCCTCATAATAAACCGCATACATCAAAACTGCACTAATCAAACTAAAAAACTAATGGGAATATTTACAATGAATCCTGGAAAATATCAAAATTATAAACATGCATTTTTTTCTCTCCCAAAATGTACCTATATTGGTTATATGTACTTTAACAGTACTTTTTAAATCATTGAGGAATATGTATAGATATTTAAAAATTTATAACAAGAATTAAAATTTATTTTTTTGCAAAATTGCATAAATTTTGTAAAAAATAATTTTCACGTCCGTAGACATCAAGTACTGGAGAGGAACTGAAGACAAGGCTGAACATATAATATCATAATGGCTATTATTATGTAGTTGCCATTCACAATAAATTAAACAATAAATTAATTAATAAATTAATTATTAATTTTATTAATAAAAAAAATTATATGAACGAATTTAAAATATAACAATTAGATGATGAAAGTCATAATATTAACAAATTAAAAAATAAATAAATTTATTACAGTCCTCCAATCATGTAGACTACAATCCTCAATATTCAGATGCCAACACTTGAGGGTTTGCAAAAAAAAAAATATTACACTTGTTGAAGAACACTAATCAAATTGACACTGCATATATTAAGGGATAGTCTCAAATTTTTTTTGCACACTAAACAAACTGCATTATTCAAACCTGCAGTAATCAAGGGATTCCTGTATTTAAAAAATTGTTATTTCAAAAATTTAAAAAGATCTTATATCATTTTTTGAGCATAATTCTAAATAAATTAGGTACAGTAGCATCTCCATAATCCGACACATATGGTTCTGGGGTTTGTTGGATTATTGGATGTTCAATAAAAAATGGAATTACACAAACAAATACACTCAGGTTATTAAGACTTTCCTGTCACTGCTCTTGCTGTTCAAATCTTTTACAAAACCCTTAATTTTATTCCAATTTTTTTAATTTTATAAATGGTGGCTCGTCCAATACCATGAAACAAAGACAAATCACTAAACTTTTCTCCAAAGTCAAGTTTCTTAATTATTTCTGCCTTTTTGACCACAATCACTGCCTTATGTTTTTGTTTTTCATTTTTTCCGATTTCTGACATTGTGTAAAGGGTTTACGGAAAAGTCGCTCCCTGCATTTTGCCTCCGACAACTTGCCATGAGCACTGTTTCGCCCCCTGTAGATAATGAATAGGCTACAAAATTGCAAATACAGTAAAACTTCGATCTAACTTTCGTCAATCTAACGTTTTCCTCGATCTAACATTCTTTTTCTCTGGTCCCGGTAAAAAATAGGGGAAAATAACATTAAAATGTTTCAATCTAACGTTATCCTCTGTCTAACGTTCAAATTTTCTAGTCACTATATCACCAAACTCATGTAAATAATTTTTGATGTAACGTTTGACAGAATTATTATTATGTCCCGTCCTCTCACAGGTTGTCATAAGTTATGTATACACAGTGGCACCAAGAGAAATCCCGGGCCCCGGTACGAACCAGGTTTTGGGCCCATATATATAATAAAATCTTATTTTTAAGAAGCGGCCCAGGCCCTTCAATCTTCTATGGGCCCGAGGAATTTGTTCCCTCTTCCCCGGTCTCTCGGCACCTATGTGTATACAGTATATAGAATACATACTTACTACGTATGATAATCCTATGTAAGTCACATAATGTACTTAAGTACAATGCACTGTATTTCAATGTCCAGTTCAATAAATGTTTTATAAAATGTAGTTACTATACACAGTAATTTAATTTTATTTCAAATATATTTGCCAGTTTGAAAATCACAATACGTGCGCTCAAGGCCTGCACATTTTCTACTTTTTTGGTTGTAAATTTCACTAGTAATCTCTTCACCTTGCAAAATTTTGTACGTCCGCATTACCTATATATGTACGTCATTTTTATTTTGCCGGTTCTCAATCTAACTTTTCCTCGATCTAACGTTTGTTTTCGCCGTCCCCTTGGAAAACGTTAGATCGAAGTTTTACTGTAATACACCAAGTAATGATTCTAATTTATAGACTGTTAGGCGTAGTTATAATTAATAGAATTGCATTCGTTCAAATTTGCGACTTTGCATAATAAATTTACATTTTTAACTTGTTTTGAGAATTTATTCACTTTATTAATATAAGTTTCTAACTTTGTTTTGTCATCTAGATCTAACACATATTTGTTACTTCTACTTATAAGTTTTCTAGTTGTTCGTTTTTGCCGGTTAGACCAGGGTTGCAGAGTCGGAGAGCATATGATCCAACTTTGACTCCATCTTTTAAAAAATATCCGACTCTGATTCCAACACCCTAAAATTTGTAAGGTCCGACTCCAACTCTGGACAGTTCAAAAATCCAACTCCAACTCTGACTTCACCCAAAAACCTCTGACTCTGCAATCCAGGATTGCAGAATCGGATGACAAGTGATCCAATTCAGACTCCATCCTTTAAAAAAAAATCCGACTCTGATTCCCTAAAATTTGTAAGGTCCGACTCTGATTCCAACTCCAGGCAGTTTAAAATTCTGACTCTGACTCCCAACTCTGACTCTGCAACCTTGGGTTAGACGTTAAGTTTTGATAGATTGTTTTGGATTTGATTATATTTAAGTTGGAAAGTAGTAAAAGACCTGAGCTCAGACCGAACTCTAGATTTGAAGAGTCGTTAGACCATTAGGTTAGTTATAATTATTCATTATTTGGTATTTGTTAAAATCAGCGACTTTGCAATGTTTTTTATATTTTTTTAGAATATAATCTTTTTTCTTTAATAACTATATTGACTGAGAGCTGTACAGGTTGATTTTCCCCTATTTTGAACTTGTATTTACATGCAAAAAATAATAATAATGACTATTTCTTTTATTCTTATATTAACCTATATTTATGAATATATTACAATTACTTTTCATTTTAAAAATTCTTTCAATAAGTATTAAACATATTGAAGAATCATATATTTTTAATATTTCAGTGTAGAAAAATGCAAATATGAATTATTCATTGAAAGAATTTTTGAAGTGATATAAAAATAATTGTAAAAGTATTTGTAATATATTCATAAATATAGTATAGTATACAAAATAAAATAATTTCTTTAAAGTATAAAATAATGATGCATTTAATCATCATATTTTTGGATGTAAATACAAGTTCAGAATAAGAAAATGAATCTATATAGCTTTCAAGCAATATAGTTATGCATGGAAAAAAGATGAATGTAAAAAATAAAAATATGAATAAATTTAAAGAAAAATAACTTTTATTAATATTTAAAAAAATAAAAAATAAACATTTTCTTAGCAATCAGATCTGCTATTGATGCACCTATTTGAACATTAAAATTTCTAACAGAATTATGATAATTAAGGGAAATTTTAAAAATTTATTAAAAAAATCAGTTCAGTATTTAAGATTTTGTGATATGAATCAATACATGGGCCACCACCAGCCTACAAAATTTTGTTTAAATCAGTGAGCCACAATCAATCAGGTCTCCTCTTGTAAGATCTAAGAATGTGAAATTATAAAAATAAAGCAAAATACAAAACAGATATATATTAAATAATATCATATTATCCATTTGAATTGAGTTACAGAAATTTGGATGTAAAAATTTAATAATCCCAGATAAATTATTATTTAGCTTGATCATAAAAGGTTATCTCTAATGACCATATAATTTAAATATACTCCAATTTTTAGAATTATTATTTTAAAATTTTTTATAAGATTTATTTAATTATTAATACACTAAATATTTATATGATTTAATTGATTTTAAGAAGACAATCTTTGAGACAGGAAGTTGTGTTCTAGGAACATGGATAATTATCAATCAAAGATAAAAATTGAATTAAAAATTTTTCCATCCAGATTTAAATATTAGACAGATATTGTGATTTAAATACATTATATTTTCAATTCTTATTATAAAATTAATCCAAAAAATTTTATTACTTTCAGTTATTATTTATTAATTACAAAGTATAAAAATTTATAATAATAAATACATTAATTTCAATCATGATTTCATATTAACAAATTTTGAAAAAAATAAAGTTTATGCTGAAAGCTTCTGGACAAAATAAATTATCATCATTGAATAAATTAAATTGATATAAGAAAAAAATTAATTATTTGGAGTTATCAAAATCACATTAACTGATATTCTGGAATTATACATTATTGGGTTCTAACTTAATGGAATGAGTAATAGCAAAGTTGTAAAGAGTAATCACACATTTAGAGTTCTACTTAATTTCTTTTTACAGGCCATAGTAATCTATTCTTTTTGTAAATATCTCAATCAATAGATTAAAGGTTATTAAGGTATGTTTTTATCATCATATTTTAATTTTACTTTATTTATCATTTTACTCTATTATAATTATATTTAAAATAAATTATTTATAGTACAGGTATCTCTCCAATAACAGTTTCACTCTAACATGATTTGAAAATTGCAGAAACCATCATAACAACACGGTACTTCTACAAAACAGTCTTTACTTAACACATTTAAAAAATTACATTTACTCTCCTACAACACACAACATTTTCATTAATTTTTTAAATCTACACTATAGACACACAAACTGAAATTAATTGGGAAATATTTTCTTAAATTAGTTATAAATGCATTTTCGCTAGTTTGCTGTATGAGGGATGATATGCAGTCTATTTTCGGTTTTGATTTAAAATTGGGTTAATCGAATTAATTTTGAAATGGAGTTAATTGGCAAATCAAATGCCATCCTGTCAGATTAAAAGGTCCTACACGATTAAACGATGCTGCGTCGAGCTGACCTTTAATGGCAGAATATCACTATAAAATTTAAAGAAAATATACAAATTAATTTAAAATTTATTAGTAATGATACATACAGATAGACTTGATAACGATCTTATAAATCTCCTTTTCCTTCTGAGAGCATGCTAAAAATATATACTGTATGTAGAATATACTTAAATATTCTACATACAGTATATATAGAATATTTTTCTGTATACATTCTGATAAAAAGTCGAACTTAAATAAATAGAAAACTATTTTAAAGTTAAAATTAACTATTTATATTTTTGAAAGTGAAAATTAATGAAAACCTTTATAAACTGACAAAATAAATATAAAAATATAGAATAAAATAACGTATTTCCATGAAAACGAGCAAAAGAATAATTATATTTTTTCAATATCTATTTTTAAGTCAATAAAAATATCATTAATTATTGGTTTAACATTTAATGAATAAATAATTATACAGTGTAGGCCAAGATAAATCGAACCCAACCAAGCTATATAAGCTTAGTTGGGTTCGGCTTTTTTGGTCATACTGTATAATGTACAGTATTTAATTTAAAAAATAATTCACTATACTGTATTATCGATAAATCATGTAGAGCTATATTAAAAGTTTGATTCACTCTTTAAAATGAATTTTATTTAACAGATCTATGTTTAAATTTTATTAAAAATTAAGACTATCTTATAAAAGTATTAATTCAATTTAGATATTTCGTTAATCTTTTATAAATCATTATAATGTTAAAAAATAGGCATCCCTCCTATAACACGGCTTCCTACAACACGATTTGAAAATTGCAGAAACCCTTATATAAAACGATACTTCTACACGGTTCTTACCTAACACATTTAGAAAATTACGTTTACTCGCCTACAATGCAAAACATTTTCATTAATTTTCGTAAATCCTTACTAAGAGCCATGTTAGGGACACACAATACACATAAAATGCAATCACTGGGAAATACTTTGCTTTAGTCATAAATTGACTAAAGCAATAGTTAGTCATAAACGCAACTTCATCAGTTTGTCGTGAGAGGAACGACATGCAATCTATTTTTGATTTTGATTTGAAATTGAGTTAATTGGCTCGACAATTAAGTATTTTGTGTTCCAAACGTTCAGTTCTTGGATAAAAAATAAATTTTTATTCTTTAATATAGGGATGTGAAAGAGAAGAAAAACTTTTTTATTCATGAAGTTTTTTTGCGTATATATTAAGGAACGATTGTTTTCTAGCGGGCTATATTACAAATTTTGAAAAGAGAGCAGAAGATACACAAACTTTAAATGTGAAAAAAAGTTCAGAAAGTGAAGTTGATATTGTTAAAAAGAAAAAACGTTCTCATTTTTAATTAGCAGCTGTAAGGAAGATATAAATATTAAATGAATGTTTTATAGACTATATACTTTTTTCTTTCCTTTTGTTTTATATATATTGTTTTTTAGGGTCTTACGTATATATTTTTTCTTTCTTTATGTTTTGGGTTATTAATATTCTTAAGAAAAATAATTTCTTATGTGGAATTAAAGAAAGTTATTTGTTTTTAATTGGTTTTAGAACGTAACTCCCTTTTTTGTATTGACTCCAGGTTTCATATAACACGGTTTCACACAACATGGTGTTTTCTAGGAACCTATATACTGTGTTATAGGAGGGATACCTGAAAAAATAAATTTTTAATTGTTAAATTTTTTTTATTTTCATTAATAAATTATTTTTTGTAAAAATAAAAAGTTTCAAATTAATATTTTCTTTTAGGTCGTATTATCAATATCACAAGTATAAATGGAAAGATTGCGTATCCAGGTATATCTATTTATTGCGCTACAAAATTTGCTCTGGAAGCATTCTCTGACAGTCTTCGTTACGAATTGGAAAAATTTGGTGTTAAGGTAATTGTGATAGAACCTGGAGATTTCGCTGCTCACACTAATATTATGTCAAATCAGGAGAAATATTTTAAAGAAATGTGGAACGAATTGGATGAAGAAAAAAAGGAGTTATATAAAGATTATTTCCGGAAGTATCGTAAAATCGCCTTGAAAAATGCTGGATTTTCTAGTCCTAAAAGTATTGAGTCCTCCGATTTTCTCGAAACAATCAAAGAATCCGTTTTCATAGCTTATCCGTTACCTCGTTATTTAGTATGTTCTACAATTTCAAAATTTTTTTATACATTATTTTGTTTACTTCCAACTACATTGGCCGATCAACTCGTTTATTATATTCTGAGAAAGGCATTTTGTTTAAAATTTAATAAGAATTAGACGTATAAATAATATCTAACTAGTAAAATATAATATATGTCTAAGTAATAAAATATATTACAAAAACTTCTTTAAAATTATATAAAAATGCTTTTTTTAATAATTTTATAAGAATATCTAAACCCTATATATTTTAATAATTAAATCTATAATTCACTATCATAGCATAATACAGTAGACTCCCGTTATCCGAGATATTGAGGTTAATAATTTCACTGATAATTAGAAAATAATACACAAAAATCGAATTATGGACAATATTCATTTAATAATCAATTTAATATTCATTTAATTTATTAATTTCATTTAAAAATTAATAAATTGCATATATACGTATACAGTATTCACATGTTCTATTATTTATTAAAAAAAAGAAACAAGAAATTTGTTTATTTGTAGCAAGAAATTATTGCAATATTTGTAATTTTAATTTGATTCTAGTTTTGATCTCCAGTTATTTAAGAATGAATAAACGAATATGGCTTTTAAAAATCTTTCAGATATCGCATTTAAAATAAAAAAAATTCAATAATTAAACATCATTTCCAGGTTGTGTATTAACTCGGATAATCGGGAATCTCTATATGTTTTATAATGGATTAATGATTATAAATCGATATTCAGGTTCTGCAGAATTGCAGCAAATAAAATTTAAATAAGAAAAATCAAGAGCTATTTTTATAATCCAAAATTTATTTCTGGAAAAATTGTTAATAAAAACAGAGAATCATTTTGAAAAATTTTAAATCTCGAATTTGTCCATCACTAATCTTGTTCACACCATATTTACTCGTTACAAATGAATAAATACATATCGGTAATTTTCTGATTATATGCAAGTAAAAATTATATAAATTTGTAAGTCAAAGTTTTTATTGATATAAAATAGGAAAAATTTTTCTATCGGGATTTCGAATTTAACATTTGAGAGTTTTTTTTGTCTCCGATTAAAAATTAGCTTTTGACTTTTTTACTTAAAATTACTGTATGTTTGATGCAAATTCTCGCCTATTTTCATAGTATCCTGCTTTTATAACCCTCTAATTTTTACAGCTTAAATACGAACTTTTATAAATCCTTTTTATAGTTATTTATACAGTAAGTAGATAAAAAATCTAACATATACAAAGAACGAGGTTACTTAGGAAATTTTTATGTACCAAATTAGTAGTAACATTCGAGTTATTAGCCTTTTTTGTTACTTTTACATATTTTTTTAATTAAATATGCAAGAAAAGTCATTATAAATACGTCAAAGAATCACATTATAAGTATCAATGAAAAACTAACAATGATATTCATAAATACTGTATTTATGTTAAAAATTACAAATTCAAATTTGCGATTTGGCTATAAGCAAGATCTGTTAAAATAATTACATTATTATATAACTAATTAAATATTTCATTTATTAAATAACTTTATACACTTATGATATTGCGATTTTAATTAAATTATTTTTATAATTTTTTTAAATTCAATACATTTACGTAACTTGAGAGGTGTGGGTCCTAGTGCGGAAGTAATACTGTATTTAAAATACTGTTTTTCCTTTTATCTCGTTTGAGTTCGATCCTGGTGCAGACGCACTTTCATCATTATACTGAATAATTACGCCACTAGTTTTGTAATTCTACAGCAATTCGTTAATATTACAAAAACATAGAATACTGAAATATTGATATTTGATATAAAATTGCATTCTATTTGTTAGATTTCCCCATTTGCAAAAGTTTTAAAATTGATAAGTATTTCACTCACTGATCTATTTAATTTATGTTAATCCAATTGATAGTTTGATTCTGCATTTTCAATCAGATAATTTGGAACAATTTTATTTCCTTCTAATTCTGATTGGAAAAGAAACACTACTTTTCTAGTCAAAAATTTTTCATCTATTAATTAAATAGTTTTCGATGAAAAAGGTGATCTTATTGCTTTGATCAAACGTAAAATTAACTATAAAAACATGAATGGATGCAATCTCTTGTGATAAAACTATAAAATTATTATATGAATTTTAGTGTTTTGTTTTAATCTTTACCTATACTATACGCCTTTAATTTTTTATTTAATTCGTAATAAATACTCCTTTAATTAATAAAGGAGTCTTTTTTATTCCTTTATTAATTAATAAATATTGATTTAAGATTATCTAAATAAAAAATTAAATTATTATTAATTTAATTTTTAAACTAAATAAATGACTAAGTTTTATTGCACTAATTTAGATTCAAATAAAAAGTAATTGTTCAAAACAAAATTCAAAAAGACAGAAATAAAAATATTAAAATATTAGAGATAAAAATAAAAAGTCTTATGAAAACATTATTATTATTAACTGGGATGAAACACAAATAATACAAACTATCAACAAGCATAAATCAACATTTACTTAGAGTTATTTTGATTGCAGAAATCCCCTAACAAGCCAAACTTCCCCTAGCAATTTATTTTTGAAATAATTGCCAATTAATAATTATTTTTAATTTGGCAGTTATTTCAAAAATAAATTGCTAGTGGTAGTTTGGCTTGTTAGAGTTATTTGTCAACATGCAGTTCCAGCAAGAATTAAAATTGCAATTCATTTATTTATTTTTTCATTTTATTTATATTCATTCATTTAGCATTTGGAATCCATTAGTTTTGTTTGTCTAACTTTAATATTAATTTAATCAACATAGATGTCATGATGACCTCATGCTGCCGCAATGAATCATGCTGTCATCACAAAAAATTTTTAATAGTTGAAGGAGAAAAAATTTCTGTCAAAAATAGAAAAGTATATAGAAAATATAAAACTTTATCTTCTTTTAACACAAATACAAAAAACAGCCTATAGTGACCAATAAAGATATGGAATTTAAAAAATGCTTTTGGGATATAGATCCATCTGAACAGTCCATCCTCTACAGTCACAGATGCTATACCTGTATGTATATTTTTATTAATTAATAAATATTGATTTAAGATTATCTAAAATAAATAAATAAAAATTGATTAGAGATCATCTGAAACTTGAATAGAATTGAATTACAATAGATATTTTTATTAAGTTAACTATTGCATAAAATCGTAAAAAATTAGATAATTTTTTACGATTTTTAAATTTTGTCCTCAGATTTAAATTTAATACATCATTAATATTTCTTAAAAAATTGTTGAAATATTTTTTTTTTAAATATAATAATTACAATGTAATTTGATCTTGTTATGATGTTCTTATAAATTCAGTATGTGTCATAACATTTAATAAAAAAATTATTAAATTAGACATAAAAAATTGTAAATGGATCCTGTTAATTTAAAATTTTAGTTTTTAAGTAATTCTTAAACTGGAGAAAAAATTTTTATATGATTTATATACTGTAATATGATAAATTTTGATTGAAAATCATTCGATAACTAATATTTTATTTTCATAATATTAAATTATTATTAATTAAAGGCTAAAATAAAATGTTAATCGAATAATGTAATGTTTGAACGAAAATTCTCTTAATTTCCATTAATTAATATAATTTTCTGCAAAATAAATTATTTTCGAGTTTAAACTTACCAAATGCTAAATTTGTTAATTATGTTGCAAATTGGTTTTAATCAGATGCTCCGGAATTTCTGTATACCTTGATTTATCCCTTATTTGTAGTAATGAAATATAATTATTCGTAATAAGAGTAGTAAAATACCAGAAAATGTAAATTTAATTTTAAAATAGGTTTTAGACTGACATAATTACACTTTGTAACTTTATATCGAATTACTGTATATAATCCGGGAGAATTTAATTTGATATTTAATTCATATTTAAATCAACAGATGGCAGTTAAATTTGTATACAATTCTACAATTCATTGTGAAATACTGTTGTCATAACAAGATTGCAATCTTTTTAATTAAGAAATAAATTATTCTAATTAATAATTATATTTTTTATAGTCGAAAAATAATATAATTACAGTTAACAGGGATGTTAATAATAAAAAAATAAAAATTATGCTTAATAACAGTCTTATTTATGAGAAATTTAAAATCAATGTTATTCTCAATTTTCAAATTTAGGTCATTTCAAAATTCTGCTTACAAGATCATTTGTGAAGAAATTATTTCGATGATAGTTTACAACAGTTTCCAAAATGTACTGTGCGTTCTATATTAACCGAATTTAGAATTTTCGCAATTTTTTTTAGTAAAAGAATAAAAGTTATATTTAATATGGATTCCATTCCTATCATATTAACTTAATATTATAAAGTCCGAATATTTTATGCTGTAATAATAAAGCCATAAAGATTATTTATGTACTTTTATCGACTTGTATTTATGATAACATCATCAAAAATAATGCCTTTTTTTTATGTTAGGCTCGTGTTGGGGCCCCAAAAACAGGTTAAAAATTATCGAACAATTTTATAATTGATTTTAAAATATTTTTATGCCTACAGGCCCCAAGATCTTAATCCGGCCCTGAATCCTTTATTATATAATGCAAAATATATATTCACGAATTTATTAATGTGATAAAATTTCAGAATAATGAAATTTCCGTCTTTATTTAAACAAGAAAAGTTAAAATAGTTTTTCGCTTCAATACTTTTTATGTATTTTTTAAAACAATAATCTATTTTAATATTTGAAGCCTGTCAAATTCTTTCCTTTAAACTCGATGTGTGACGTTGAATAACGTGTCAAACTCTTCCTGTAAACTCAATATATGGTCTCAGTTAGTGGTTCATATCACTTGGCGAGAGGATAAACAATCGGAAACCGATCGAGAGATAAATTTAGAATTTCCGTGTAGCCTCTCATTTCATGTTATGTTTTGTCTCAGGTGTCATGGCAACCACAAATCCACTCTTCGTATAGCTTTCTTTTCTCAAGATAACGTAATTCATTGAAAATTCAACATGGTTGTGTACACAAGATAAAGTAATTCATCCATTTATTTAATGATATTTAAAGTTTTATTCAAACATTTATTACTATTTTTCACAAATGAAATTTTTATGTTTCAGAATCTTTTTTCCTTTTTTATAAATCCCTTTTATAATAATTACGATAATTTGTTAATCAATAATTTTTATACACCTTTAAAAATTACAAGTTTATTAATGTTAGAATAAAATTTAAAGACGAAAAACGTCTAGATTTTCGAAATAAAATTCTGCTTTTAAATGTTTGATATCTAAGATGATGGAATAGGTTCTATTTGGATGTTGTTGTCATGACAACCATCAGTCCCGAATGAAAGCTGGCAAATTTCTGACGTTGACATTTCCGAATCAGTTGGAAATTGAAATTAATATTTTCCTCAATTCCAATACAATCTTTCAAAGATGTGACTAGGAAGAATTAAATAAAAATATAATATGAGAGCTGCACTATAGAAATTAATTAGAAAATTAAATATAAAAACGATGGCTTATTAATAATTTTTCGAAGCTAATCTGTTTTTTAATAATTAATATATACAGTGGATATATAGAGTAATAATAATAATAATAATAATAATAATAATAAAATAATTTGGCACAGTTGATTGAAGCTTTCATTCCTAAAGCAGATTTGACCTCAATAAGCATTATTAAAAAAATGAAGGTTGTAGAATTAAATTCAGATGTAATCAGGTTAAAAACTTGTTATATTGCTTCTGTTATTAATAATCATACAATAGTGTCGAAATATATCGTTATATTTATTAAAAATATTTTTTCATTTACTGTATTTTTTCAAGATAATTCTTTTGAATCATTATCCGAACCTTCAATAACTTCCAAACAAAATTTTAAAATTGCTTGTAAATGGTTTAGTTCCAATTCGAAAAATATGGCAAACAACTTTACTTTTTGTTAATTCTATAAAGATCGAGAAAATAAATTAAAGCCTATTAAATTATATAATTTTAGAAAAATTCTAGTCTATTATTTAAATGTCGAAAGGTAAATTAGTTTCAACAGATCATATAGTCAGTCTATCATATAAAAGTTTATATTTTTTAATTTTTCAATGACAGATTTTTAATTAAATAATCAATATTAAATTAACACGAAAATTCATAAATATTATCATAAGCCACATAAAAAAATTTTTGTTTCTAATAAATATTCCAAATAAAGAATTATTTCAAAAGAAAAAAATCGAAATTTCTTTATAACTTTAATAAAACAAGAATATTATTCATATAACGAATAATCATGCTTAAAGCGTTACTGGATCATTTTCTTGAACAGATACGTAATTTATTTTTATACATTAAATACTCTTAGATTAACTAACTTATTAGTAAGGTGATTGCAACATTACCAATGTAAAATATTAAGAATTATTAGTATAAATATAATAAAATGAATGCTTACTTTTTCTTTTATAATTGATGGATGTTTTGTTGTTATAATAAAATACAAAGATATTTTCAGCTTCTAAACACAATGTCAATATGAAAAGAAAAATATTTCTATCATCCTTTTTCACTAATCCATAAAATTTATAGTGCCTGCAGGAAAATTTATAAAACCACTGACCTTATCCAGATATTACCTGAAAATCCGTAAGATTTAACTTTTAAACTAGAATACGCATGAAACTATATGAAACGACTGAACTTATTGCAATTAAAAAAATCACTTATGTAGAAAATTAATTCTAATATTTAAATAAAATTAATATTTTAAGGAATACCGATATTTTTAAAAATTTTCTATGATTTTATTTTGAAAATAATAATAATAATAATAAAATGTATTCGTCTATGTGACACACAGTCGAGTTTTAAATTTTATTATAATAAAAGAGAATTAAACAATAGCATATAAGTATTATGGAAAATATACAAAATTTTCACTTTGATAATAATATAGCCAACTAAACATTTTTGAAATGAATATATTGTATTATTATTCATCCACGACAAATAGTTTCAAAGATAAAAATTCTTTTGAACTTTTTAACATCTGCTATTTTGTAACAGAATCATATAGAAACTTTAAAAAAAATAGTTTGATTAAATAAGTAATTACTACCTAAAATTCTAATTTTAGTTTTTAAGCATTTGCAGACAAATATAAAAAAAATTATATAAGATCATTTTTAAATGGTTAAAAATAAAATATTTTTGAATATTATACTATAATAATGAAATAAAATAACGTGTTTAATAAGTCCAAGTTTAGGCTATTCATTATTTTTCAATAATTTTAATGCTATTCTTACAGAAATATTTATTATTAATAATATTCCAAAGTCAATAAATAAAAGAAATTTTTAATTTCACTTCTATAGTATTGAATTGTTATTAATAATGTAAGGTAATAATATCAATTATTAAACTTAAAATATAAACCTATAAAATAAATTAATTAAAACTATCAAATAATATTTTTCTGGGATTTATAAAAATTTGTACATATAAATTAAAAACAAAAAATGAATTCAGTTTATACAGATAATTTATAAATTTGGTGATTAAAACTAAAAGTGTTGAATATGCATGCTGTAAATATATAAAATGAAAAGATAAATTCCGCATATCGTAAATATGAATTTCTTTTAAAACATTTTAAAAGAGATTAATTTTTTTGAATATTAGCCCTCGTTATTTTTCTAAAATTCGTAATAATAATTAAATTTAATTACTTTTTGAACAAAAATTCTTTGAGTACTTCTTACTTGCGAAAACTTTAAATTTCTAGGAAGTGCATCCAATCGAATCAAAAATCTACCTTTTAAAATAGATGTAAGTTTTTTTTTAGAAATTCTGCTCTATCAATAAAATATATAAATTCTATCTTACTAAAAAATTTAAAAAGCTTAACTGATTTTTCTGACTAAGCAAAATATAAAAATTACTGGTAAATACAGTATTCACATTGTTATAATTCATAATATAAATAAACATTATTGTAAAATAAAAAATAATTTTTTTTACTTACCGTTTATTTAAAATTCAGTTTAAAATGGATGAACTAGCCTTGTTAATAGTTATCCTTTAACATAATCTATTCTAAAAAAACTTAGCGGAAACTTATTTAGCCTAATATAAAACAAATAAATTATAATAATTACTTTTTTTAGCTTTTCATCACTGTCTCTCAAACTAAAACATTGCCTTCTAATATTAAAAGTGTTTTATGTCGCAATGGAATAAAGAACTGTTTGAATGAAATAATTGTTGTCCTCTAACTTGACCTACTACGGAATTGCATACTTCATTCAGAGGCATGAAGTATATAAACTGACGCCAAAAAAAAATTAGGAACTCGTTTGACAAACCTAGTGAACTTTCAGACTTGACTGACACTAAAACTTCAGAAGGAGCTTGTTTAATGCAATTTATAAACGAGAAAAAATTGAGAAGAACAAGGTTGTTTCTATAGTTTTCAATTCACTAATATGAATGAAAATCTTGTAAAATAAATACATTTGCATATAATAAATAAATATCGTCATATCTATCATGCTTTGAGTTTCAAATGAGAAACATTATCTATCATGCTTTGAGTTTCAAATGAGAAATATTTTCGTTGATTTTGAGGTAAAGAAAAATGCATTCCGATTTCTTTTAAATTATTAGTATGCTATTATTTTTTTTAAATATATATTAACTACTTCTTAATCTTTAGATAAATAATATTGGATTCAAACATGTATTTTTTCTTGATGTCTGCACATAAAATGTACTATAGATTATGATAGTAATTATGAATACAGTATTTGTTGTATGTAATAATAATATAATGTAATAAAAATTTTAATAATAATGAATCTAAATGTCATTTTATTTTAATCAAATTAATCATGCTAACTGCACATTATTACAATTCAACATTTCTAAACCTTATTATTCTTTAAACAATTAATTAAACATAAAACTGCTATTTCAATCTTTTATCAGTTTTATGACGATCTGTTATTGATTTATTCTATTTTTAATAATGCTTATGTAAAAGTTATTAAAATAGAAGCTATAATTTTTGTCTTAATCTAATAAAATATTTAACAATAACAATAAAAAAATTTAATTTTAATTAATCTATGTTTAATTTCAATTAAATAATATTGACTATTTTCTGTTATGCAATCCATCCACGTGTCGAAAATGTTACGTGACTAATATATTAATAGAGGAAGCAGAAAATTTTATCAAGCATTTTTTTAAATGATATTTTTAAGCATTATATTTATATTTTACATCAGTTAATTAATTTTTTGTTCATTTAATATTTCAAATTTTTTATTCATCATTCATTTTATATATATATGTATTCTGAAGATGGCTTTCTTCATCAGGAAGCAATCAAATAAAATTTTTAAATTTTGATTCCTTACAGCTTGATTTATTTATTTAATTATTGATACAAATAGAAAACAGTTATCGAAAAAACAAAAACAAGAAAATGATCAATACCTTATCAATATATATATATTTATTTATTATATCATAAGATACAATAGTTCGTTTTGAATTATGAGTGAATTCCATAAAAGTGTTTTAAGCGCTTAAAAAATTATTTATTTTTTCTCTTCACGGAAAGAATAAGTAATAATTGAATGTATCGAGAATAACTAAAAATAAAAAATGATAAGTATATCACGGATGACTAAAAATGCAGATTATGAATCTTCAAAAAATGCGCGATTAATCAAGGGTAACAAGAACCAAGTTTACAAGTTCAATTCTCATTCCTGGAAAAAATTTCAACCGACGAATTTTAAAAAGACCTCTACACTTTGAAACAAATATAAATAAAATTTTGTATATTAACAGAATAAAATTAATAATTATTAAAACAAATTTCAGTAATTTTTCTATATTTTTTGGAAACAAAAGAAATTTTAACAGCTAAATTTATCGTCATTTCGTTTCAAGATGGCAATTGACTCAATTATTGAAATTTAGATATTTCTTTTCATTGCGAATGTATTTATATGAAATATTATACCTGTATATAATATATCAAGATAAAAATTTTATATTTTTGCTGCTTACAAAACTGATATCAAAAAACAGTTTTAGGAATTTTTTGTTGATATTTTTGCCTTCCTATTACGGATTGCATTGAATTTTAACAGTAATCACTAATAAAAGTTTAATCACCTATTAAAATTAAATTCACTATCAAACTGATTAATTATATGCTATTAACTATGTAATTTAGACTAATAAAGTGAAATTTCAATAATTATATCAATCCCAACCATTTTAATTTGTTCATAATTCATAGTTTTAATATTTTCACCAAAATCCAATAAATAATATAATTATTTTCACCAGCGATGCTTTAAATATTAATTAATCTGTTATAGAATTTTAATATTTATTAGACATATTTAAAAATAATGCATTAGGAAGTTTGAAATGGTTTTTAATGTATAAAAATATTTTCAATAAAATAAACGAAAAATTTTAAATATCAAACGTGTCAGTAACGACAGGCAGATTTTAAAAAAAAAAATCATTTTAATGATGTAGAAACTTGTTGCTGACAAATTTTCTTATAGAAATGGTCATGGAGATAATATATAACGAATCTATGTTATTGGAGCAGAGGCCTAGCAAGGATATTACACGCCCGAAGACAAAAACAAAATTTTTGCTTCTCTTATCATTTATTATTATAACTTTGTTTATAATTCAAATGACAAATGTACAGTAAACAAAATTTGCAAAAAGACAGTTGTCTAATTGCAGTTGTTGATATTAAATATCAATTTTAATTTTAAAAAAATGCAAAATAACTGTATTATTTCACCGAATTTAAAAATGAAACTTCCGAAGATAAAAATATAAGCTATTGTCGATCACTCTGATACACATTTCATATTTTATCAACACAATTATTATTCTATTATTCAAAGTATCATAATTTTTTCCGAAAAAAGTAATAATAATAACAGCAACAACAACAACAATAAGATAAAAGTGTCATCCGTTCTAAATCCGAACAAGGATATGATTATAAACTAATATTTAGATACAGACTATTTGAAATATTCTATCTAACTCGTTTAGAAGCTCATAATGTTATCTCATACTATTTTTTTCAGTTAAGAATAAAATTAATTATTCCCAGCATTTTGCAATTAAAATGTCATAAATTTCTTACATTTTAAACGGCTATCATCGGCGCTGGCATATTTTGTAAGCTGGCGAATGGCAATAAATTTTTCATTCATTAATCTTTCGATATAATATCTTAATTAAGTCAAGTTTGACAAATTTAAATTTACACAGCCCAAAAAGTGACCGAAATATCAAAATTATTTCCTTGGATATATGAATAGAAACTTAAAAACTTGTGTATTACTTCGAAATCAAAAGTTTATGTATAGTACTTGCCCTACTCTGCATCATGTTACCGGTGCTCATAAATGCAATTAAACTAACAAAAAAACAAGGCTCTTGGTGTACATAAATTAAATAAGCTGCTTAGAAGAACCAAAAAATAAACATTTAACCCAGGAATAGCACATGATAGTATTTATTTAATTTATACCCATACATGCTATGATACAAAATTTTGTAAACTATAATGATACATAGCGTTACAGCATTTTTAGATATACCAATAAAATTTTATTAGGTAGTGAGTAATTAAATATTTTATTTTATAGAATTCAAAAAAGTTTTTGATATTACTTCATTATTATATTGATATATAATAAGAAAATATATACAGTACATATATTCAGTGTTGTTTACAGTAACAGGGTATATTATTAAATAATAGATTCTGTTAACTGTATATAACGCTGAATGAATATCAAAATTATTCTGAATTCTATAAAAAATTTTAAGTAATACTATTTAATCTACTTTCATTTACATTTAAAAATTTTTATATGTATAGAATTTTCTATAAAAAATTTTAAGTAATACTATTTAATCTACTTTCATTTACATTTAAAAATTTTTTATATGTATAGAATTTTATAACATGTCAATAAAATTAGATTATATAATGTTAATCTAAATATTCTGCTTTATGGAATTCTTGATTGATTTTAACATAACTCCGCAAATTCAAATTTGTCCACATAATGATTTTTTTTTCTCTCTATACCGCTCAATGATTTCCATAAGATAAGGAAACTCGTCATTATTCTGATACCATAATGATAAATCACTTAAAGTGTAACTGTGACAATGATTAACAATACGAATGATTTATTAAACTCAGAATATTTCAGCAAGCGTGAAAATGTCGATATATTAATAGTTTCAAGAGCGGATTAGTGAGTTCCCCATTTGAACTTTAAAATTTTTTAACAGTTCAACGAACGGGTTTTGCAATTTTAGAATATCCAATAGCTCTAAATTCTATGCAACGCTCTATCGAAATGATTATCCCAATATACTTGTAACGGTATGTATATGTATATCATATACATTATATACACAGAATATATAATACAATGATACAGGTTGATAATCAAAAATCCAGCAATCGATATTCCGGTTCCATAAGTTTTTCGGCATGAATGTCGGAGCGCATTTTCAATTTTACTACGCTGGTGCGCCATTCTTTTCTGAAGACACTGTTAATGTTTTGACGGGCTGTACTCCATATTCAGATATTTGGTCATGCTTGTAATCAGGATGCCAGATTGGTTTTTTTGGCACCAAATGAGCTATTTTTGGCTTTTTTTGGACATGTTTTGGAGTTAGAAATTTTATAACATTTTGGCGTTTTTTCTGGCTTTTTTTGCTTATTAGCATCATACAAAATCTTTTAACTTTTTCCGAGGGTACAGTAACGAATTAAAATTCTGTAAAAGTATTTTATTTAGTTGAATTAAAATTCTGAGGACCTATTTTATTTAGTTGAATTAACATTCTTTAAAACTGCAGTCTTCTATATAGTTATTAAACATTTTAAAATTTCATTTGCTTTTCATTTAGTGTTTAATTTTATTTCTTTAAAGCATTGTACAATCTTTTTCTATTAAATATATACTGCATATAAATAAGTATATATACACAGATTACACACACATCAAAAATCCGAAATTTTCGAAAATCCGGCAATCCTCAGGTCCCGCCGGATTTTTGATTATCAACTTGTACATGTATAATTATACAAGTACACTGCATTGATATAACAACACAATAAAATAACCGTGTAGGCCCTATATATTATTAAACAAAATTCATAATTAGCAAGTTAAAATTATTATTTTCGATTATTTTATTATTATAATTTCTGACTGTAACCTTATTTATTTCATATGACACAAATCCCGGATAAATTGATGGATTAAAACAGGGATGTCAAACCGGCGGCCCGCGGGCCGCATCCGGACCTCGATGTGATTGTTTTGTGGCCTCAACGATCTTAACTAAAATGAAGATCAGAGCAATATGTTATGAGATAATAGGAAGTATCTGTCGCTTTGTAGCTATGTCATATATTATGATACACTAGTTTGATTTTAATGAAATGTAATTGCACGAGATTTTTTCCGATTGGCCTTATCGGACATATATTTGTAAAGTTGACACTGATCTTCAGATCGGTGATATAAACTAAGTGCTTTCCTACAAGACTACGTCGTTTTGCGCGAAATTTCTCACCAAAAACAGAACTTATCGGACATATATTTGTAAAGTTGACACTGATCTTCAGATCGGTGATATAAACTAAATGCTTTCCTACAAGACTACGTGGTTTTGCGCGAAATTTCTCACCAAAAACAGAAAGCTATAAATGAGAACCTGTATTTTTTGGATAGACAAATATAATGATCAAGATTCAAACAATCTCTCTTTGAAGGACGTGCATAAAGAACGCGCTAACGGGCTTATTAAAGATTTATTTGTTGTGTTATTAACTTATTTAAAAAATATAAGTAGTTATAGTTATTTGAATTTATAAAAATTTAATTTAAGCTTTTGTTTTTGTACAGAAAATGTGACTTTTAACGCTTAATAGAAAATTAAAGATTGATAGCGAGAAATAAAATTAAAAAAAATATGTATAATTAAAAGCAATTATGTAGTAATTATATATTTTTGGATTACAGGTATCACTTGATTAGTGCGGTTAATAACAATTTTTTCCTCTCTCAAAACGTACCTGTATTGTATTATATGGACTTTAAATCATTGAGGAATATGTATAGGTATTTAAAAATTTATAGTAAGAAATAAAATTTATTTATCACAAAAAATTATTTTTTACAAAATTGCTTAAATTTTGTAAAAATTAATTGCACGTCCGTAGACATCGAGTACTGGAGAGGAACTGAAGCAAGGCTGGCTAAATAATATTGTAATGGCTATTATTAGGTAGTTGCTATTCACGCTAAATTTATTAATAAATAAAATTACGAACGAATTTAAAATATAACAATTAGATGACGAAAGTCGTAATATTAACAGAATTTAAAAAATAAATTAATTTATTGCAGTGCTCTAAATATGTAGACTACAATCCTCGAGATTCAGTTGTCAATGCTTCAGAGGGTTTGCAAAAAAAAATCACACTTGTTGAAGCTCACTAATCAAATTTGGCACCGCATATATTAAAGGATAGTCTCAATTTTTTTGTGCACTAATCAAGACCTCATTATTCAAACCTGCACTAATCAAGGGATTCCTGTAATTTTATTCTTGGTTTATTGCAAAATTGAAATAATTTTATATATACAGTGAGTGTAAAAAGTATTCGTACACCTCAACATATGGGGGAAAAAAGAATAAAATGAAAAAAAAAAAAAATTAAATGTGATATGGCCCGCGGCAATCTTACAGGTTCATTAAATGGCCCTTGAATTAAAATAAGTTTCTCACGCTTGGATTAAAGAAAAGGTAACATATAGAAGAAAAAAATAGCGTGAAGTTTTTTTAAAATTCTCACTAAGAAAATCAATCATAATAAATATTGTATAATATCGATATAATAATAATAATAAAATATCATATATTCTATCAAATTTAATGTAATAATTTTAATTTATGAAATTAAATTATTTATTTCTGAATCTTAGTGATTTATGATATTATTTAAGATTTAAGGTCAAAATTAAAATATAAAAATTAAACATAGGAAACATCAAACAATAATTTGAAAAGTGATTTCATGATATTTTGTCGGGAAGTTATTTTTAAAATTATTACTTGATGTTTCTGATGTTTAATTTTGATATTTGTATTTCGGAATTTAATAACAAAGTTTAAATTCTGAAATACAAAAAGTTACTAGTAATATTCTAAAAGATTAAATGAAAATAGCTGATAATCTTTCATAACTGAAGAAACAGAAGCTTTACTCTGGCAACAATTTTTGCTCTGAAAATGCAAAACAAGAGTTTTGTATTTTCTTTATTTTGTATCTTAATTATCAAATACTATATTTTCAAACTTAATATTGAAATTCTCATTTGAATAATTAAAATAATTGAAAATTTAATAAATAATTTAGTCATTTACATTTAAGGTTAAATATCTATAAATAGCAATAATAGTTAGTAAAAATTTTTAAAATTTATTATAATTCGAACATATTTTACGATAGATTGTAACTAACATTCATGGTTCATAAATTTTTATATAAAAATGATAAAAAGATGTCTTATGTTCAATGCGGTACTAAACGAAAATTTATTTTTGTGTTATTTATATTTCAGATATTAATTTAAAATTTTACTTAGATTTCTTCATTTTTGTTCAAGAGTTTAATAATCAATTTTAAAATATTTAAAAATTATATTTAAATTTTTTTATGCATTAGTAATGATTGGAAAGATACAAAAATTATTCAGTCTAATAGAATATAAAGCTTATATTTTACTCTTTAAAATACCATTAATTTTATTAATAGTAATAGTATTCAAATAAGCTAGTTTTAAAATATTCAGACTTTCATTTAAAATGAAATAGCCCAATTCTTTAAAATTCATCCTGTAGAACAGCGGTTCTCAATCTTTTTTTCCCCATGCCACATACATCTGTTTGCTACATTAAGCGGGCCACAACATGCTATATCAGCAGTAGGCAACCGGTTGGTGTCACGTGAAAGAAAATTTTATGAGTGCATCAAAAAGGATCTAGCAAATTAGGAAAATTCTAATTTTTCCAGATTTTAAAAAAATGTTTTTAATATCAGAATTTTTATTTTTATTTTAATTTAATTTTATTTTATTTTTTGCATGTGGGAGAAGAATTCCGCGCTTTCATTAAATTGATGAGTGTGCGTTCGGCCGCACGTAAAAGCTTGCCGGGCCGCAGGTTGAGAATGGTTTATGTAGAACATAAGGATACACAAAATTTTTCTAAACGTTAGCATAATTTTATTATAATGGAAATATCAACAAGTGCGATTTTTTTTTTTTGCAAACAACTGAATCTTGGGGATTGTAGTCTGTATGATTACGACACTGCAATAAATTTATTTATTTATCTATTTTTTAAAATCTGTTAATATTATGATTTTCGTCATCTAACTATTATATTTCAAATTCATTCGTAATTTTATTTATTAATAAATTTAGCATGAATGGCAACTGCCTAATAATAGCCATTACAATATTATATAGCCAGCTTTGCCTTCAGTTTCTCTCCAGTACTCAATGTCTACTTATATAGCCAGCCTTGCCTTCAATTCCTCTCCAGTACTTGATGTCTACGGACATGTAATTATTTTTTTACAAATTTATGCAATTTTGTAAAAAAAATTTTTTAATGAAAAATAAATTTTAATTCTTACTATAAATTTTTAAATACCTATACATATTCTTCAATTATTTAAAATATATGTAATTCAATATAGATACATTTTGAGAGAGAAAAAAAAATACATATTTTATAATTTTGATATTTTCCAGGATTCATTATAATTATTCCTATTAACTAATTTTGATATTTTCCAGGATTCATTATAATTATTCCCATTGGTTTTATAGTTTAAATTTTGATATTTTCCCAGGATTCATTATAATTATTCCCATTGGTTTTTCAGTTTGATTAGTGCAGTTCTGATATATGCGGTGTATTGTGAGGATTTATTAACTGCACTAATTAAGGGGATTCCTGTATTATAAAAGGCTAAAATTTTTCATACTAATTTACTGATTTGAACTGCAAAATCTGCAAATTCTGGTAAGATCTAAATCAGGAGTGTCCAACCTTTTCGCTTCCTTGGGCTACATTTGAAGAATAAAAATTTTCCCGGGCCGCACATAAAATATATTTATTCCAACAATAGTTGTCAGGCGGTCGGATGGTCACATGGTGACATGGTGGCGTGCCATGCAGGAGAACCCGTGTTCGGCATGTCCTGAAAAGTATTTTTGGAGTTCCAGGACCAGCCAAGTGATCCTGGTCCTTCATCATTCGGTCTCCCTCCAAGGATGTAGTTGCAACCCATGGTTGGAACTGCCCCCGCCCTTTAGTAATCTCACTGATGGAAAGAGGCATAAAAAAAAAATTGTTGTTAAGCAAAAAAGTTAATAAATAATGTACAATATATGATATCCACTATGACAAATAAATAAAAATGTCATAGTATAATAATTTGATTTCTTTTTCGTTCAGAAATTTTTTTAAAATCATTGAGCTGGTCAAGAAGTTTTAATCACTGAAGTAAGAAATATTTCTAAAATATAGAATGTAGATAGGTATTTAAATAATAAAAATGTCATTAACTTCATTAAATAGGCCTACATAAAAATCTCAATATTTCAAATAAGTTTACGATTTTATGTTGAGCCGCATTCAGTACCGAGGTGGGCTGCATGTGGCCCACAGGCCGCAGGTTGGACAGCCCTGATCTAAATGACATGGTAAATGATAGTAGTGATACTGAGTAACTAATTGTGACAGGAGAATTGAATAGCAGAATTGATGTAGAGAGAGATGGAGTGGAAGGATTAGTTGGGAAATATGATGCTCCTAGAATGAATGATACGAGGGTCGTTCAATAAGTCCTTAGAAAATCCAAGAGATGGCACTCATAGTATCGAAAAACGTCTGCTTTTAGTAAGTGCCATCTGTTATTAGACTGTTGTTAAAGTTTCAGCTATATCCGTTGTTTGGTTTCATTTTTATAGTCGATTGAAGCAACAAACTTTTGTTTATTTAGAAAAATGGAAAAAAAAATGAGTTTCATGCGGTTATTAAACACTTCTATTTAAAAGGTTTAACACCGAAAGAGATCAAAGCCGAGTTGGATGAAATTCATGGCACATCTGCTCCTGTATTTGCAACTGTTTATAATTGGATAAATGAGTTTAAACATGGCCGTACATCCAAAAATGATGAAAAATGTTCAGGACGTCCAGTGGAAATGACTTCCTCCGAAATGATTGACAAAATTCACGATATGGTTTTGAGTGATCGACAAATCAAAGTTCGTGAAATAGTTGAGGCCTCAGGCATATCACAAGGTACAGTGTTTTCAATTTTGCATGAAAAATTGGGTTTGAAAAAATCTCGGCAAGATGGGTGCTGCGTTTCCTCTCAGTGGAGAATAAACGCAATCGTGTGATCAATTCGAAGGTTTGTTTGGTACTTTTTCGTCATAATCCTGACGAGTTTCTGCGTTGATATATAACAGTGGACAAGGCATGGATACACTACTACATTCCAGAAACAAAGGAACAGTCGAAACAGTGGGTTTTTAAAGGCAATCCAGCTCCGAAGAAGGCTAAGACGGTGAAATCAGCCGATAAGGTGAAGGCCACAGTTTTTTGGGATGCACGCGGAATCATCTACATCGATTACTTGGAAAAAGGACAAACGATAAATGGAAAGTATTATGCATTGTTATTGCACTGGCTGAGCGAAGAAATTAAGAAAAAACGTCCTCATTTGGCAAAGAAAAACATTCTCTTCCATCAAGACAATGCACGTGTACACACTTGCGCAGTTTCGATGGCAAAAATTATGGAATTAAAGTTTGAATTATTACAACATCCACCGTATTCACCAGATCTGGCCCCAAGTGACTTTTTTATTCCCAAACTTGAAAAAATGGCTTGGTGGAAAACGATTCACATCCAACGAGGAGGTCATTGCCCAAACAGATGCCTATTTTGAGACCTTCCAAAATCCTACTTTTTGGCCGGCTTAAAAAAGTTGGAGAAATGCTTGGAAAAGTGTATCGAGCTAAAAGGTGATTATGTTGAAAAATAAAAATCTACCAAAAATAATTTGTTTTTCTATCTTTTTCTAAGGACTTATTGAACGACCCTCGTAACTGGGAGAGAAAGCTGGAGATCTGTGCTGAAAGAGGCTTATTTATCTCAAACACTTTCTTTAGGCACAAGGAAATTAGAATATAACATATTTTAAATATAGTCAATGTATCTGTAAATAAGTGAATTATCTTGGGTCTCAGTTTTATTAAAAAATAATAATAATAAAATTCATAATTAATAAATTTTTAACAGATAGAATTAATGTTTTTAATTCTAACTTCCAGAAAAATGGATTTATTTTTGCTAATAATTTAGCAGAATGAAATTTTTTGAAAATTACTGAAATTTAAAACAATTTTTGAGAAAAATTTTATAACTTTTAACTAATAAATAAAACCACAATGATTGACATGTTTATTGTCTTATTAAGCTTAATTTCAAAGATTACTTGGCACTGAAATTTAAAGTCAAATGACAAGAAATAGTCATATACAAAGCACATACTACCTGCATTAGTGCCATGTTTTCTATATGATGAGAAATAGGCTAAATAGAATATAACTATTGTAAACTATTGCATTATTATATATATAACTAGCATACCCGTGCCCGGCGTTGCTCGGGTAGTTCATGATATAGTACTTAAGATTTCTCTTAAATTATAACCTTTTAGATGACTTTCAGGATTTTCTTCA
>AYEL01071013.1:0-27810 GCA_000484575.1 Olivierus martensii | reverse complement strand
TTAATTAAAAATATATAATAATAAGAATTATAATTAAATTAAAAATTCAAGCTAGTTATACTCTTCATTAACCATTAATATCTTAATTATATAAAGAAAATATTTCATAAATATGTTCGGAAATTGAATTTCTCACCTATTTTCAAGCATCGCACATCCATGATGGATGGACTTGCTGGACTAGAAAGAATTATTTTTATTTTTTATCTGTTAGAGAAAATGAAGAAAACTTTAAGAATGACATGACAAAAGTGTTGTTAAAGTAGGTGTCTAAGCTGAATATAATGTGATTTCTATTGATGTAGAACTTTGTTTATATCATGAACGACTGCTGAAAAATTTTTTTAAAGATCATTGATTTCTTTTGTATATATATATATAAATGTATATATTTATAAGCAATTTTTCATCCATTAGTTTCGGCCGTTTTACTATGCTATCAACCTTACCACATTAAGTTTTAGTTTTAAATAAATTAAGATTTTTCGCTTTAATTCATCAAAACAATTTTTATTTATTTCGAAATTTGTAATATTTCTTTCTGAGAATATTTTAAAATCCATACTGTATTTTTTTTTAAATAATTTCCATAAAGTTATCTGCTCTTTAAAGAAAACAACAGCAAAAATCATTATTTCAACTTTCTTATATGTTCATAGCGAAGATTGCTGTTTAATCAATAAAAAAACAAAGAATTTCGATTTTCGAGCATTATCTCTTTTTTTTTTCCTTTCTTTTCCCCTTCTCTAAGTCGCTAAACTATAGGTCACAACACATTTTCTGATATTACTTCACTATTGTTTGGTAGGTTGTCTTATAATTGCTTTCGGTTCAAAGTCCTGGTAGATTCATTTTGCTTCTTTCACGTAAACTCTGTGCTTGAAGAACTACTTTAATCATTACAATTTATACAGATTGTCAAAAAAAATCAACCTTTCACTGTAATATGCTCTACATATGTTACGCTTTATCAAGATATAATTTATTAATAAAATAAGAAAAATTACTAGTTTTAAATTAAAAAAAATCATCAAAATTTGACATGCAAAATTAAAAAATAAAATTGAACTTTAAAATTAAAAAAATACATTAATTAAACGTCAAAAATAATTTTTTAAAATAATTTATATAGAAACTAAACAAAAATTAATTGCACTATAAGTTCATGATTTAAAAAAATTATGTTCAGGAACTCAAGAATATTAAATATTAAGAAGAGTTATTATAATTCCATAAAAATAATTATAATTAATAAATTATAATTTATTCAAAATACATCACTTTTTATCAGTTTTTTTTAATAACATTAATTTAATCTCAGTTAAAAATAATTATTCAAATTAAATTAATGAAAACAAAATTTTTCTTTTAATTTTTAATTATAAATAATTGCGAAATATTTTTATAGTGAAATATTTATGATTTATAAAATTATAAATCTTCGATACACTATTTTCTTCGGTAGCATACTATATAAACTTACTCATTATAGAGCCACTCTTTATTTTTAATATAATTAAAATACTAAAAGCATTTTATTTTTATGTTTCTACATTTATAAGTTATTAATTCTTACATTTTATACAAAAATTGATTAAAAATAACCTCCATAACTCAAGAAGTATTGACACTATAAAATGTGAGAGTTTGTATCATTTTTTTAATCCATAAATTACGTTTTAAATTGAAATTTCGATAAGAATATATGTGATTATAATAATTTATGATGTTACTTATTAATTTAGATCAATAAAAAGGTTTAAAATGTATAAATTTGCATGTTATCCTATAAAAATAAAACAGAAGTAGATCGATAGTAACACGAATAACTTGCCACCGTAAGCGAAAATATGTTAAAATATTTCCGAATTTTTATATCAAAACTTCAAAACATTCTTAATTTTTCATGATTTTCTCAAATTTCTGCTTAGATTTTTATTTTAATTTAAAAATAAGGCATAAGTGTTTACTTTTACTGAAGCTATATCCTTCCAAAAGCGAGTAACTAACTTAATGCGACCGACATAAATTCTAATAAAAATCTAAATAAATGGAAAAGGGGATCTTTAACTGAGAAAATTTACTCCAGATTTTAAGAAGTGAAATAATCGAGCTAAATAATTACCGAAATCGATTCTAAGTATTTATCTCCGAAGAGGTAGAGATTATAGTGGAGCAGCGATGCGGATGTCTTCATTTCCTCTATTTCTAATCCTCACACCTCTTGCTTTAATTAAACAAGTTTAATTATTACAGCCATTGTTTGAATCGACTGGTAACGAGCCACTGTATCACTCCGCATGTATAACCTACAAACTTAATTGGATTGTATTCATCCGACTCTCCTGGGAAAGGTTTATCTCCCACAGTTTCATCCCAATTAACGAGTGAGCAACACCACTAACTTTGATAAAAATTAAAGCTTAGAGATATTTTTGTCCAATCTAATTTTTATTGGTTTTATTCTAATTTTAGTACCTTTATTAATGAAATTTATAGAAGTTTTAAATTGTTTCGAACTAAATTGGAAACACGGGTCTTTGATAAACAAAAAAAAGGGAGAACTGATAGCCATTTAGGAAAGCCATTATTGCAGTTGTTATAGAGGAAGTCTTTAGTTTTGCTAAATTTCACGCATTTAATTCTATTCAATGCAAAGTTTTGTATATTTTCTCTTAATTTTGTGAACAAATTTATAATATAATGGCAAATTTATGTTTGAATTATCGTTATTTTTTAATTAACATCACGTAAAAATAGTAGAGAAAATTATAATCAGTTCTGGAAAGGATTAATTGCCTAATTTCTGAAAGTGTTATTAATTTTGAATTATCAAAGATACGGGTTTAAAATACATGTCATCAAATTTATATCCAATAGCATAAGCTTGCTGCTGAATGTCATCAAAATTTATCAAATAGTTTCATAGTTATTATGGGAAAAACCTGTTTGGACGTCCGCCATTTTTAAATGGATAAAACTGCTGAGTTTGTTAGTTTTATTTTAAAGTCAGCTTTAATGGGGTTTCTAATTTACTGAATATCATAAAAATCAATCGAATAGTTCAAAAGTTATTGAGTATAAACTTTCGAAATTTGAACGACCGTCATTTTTAAATAGTTCCAAATAGAAGACTGATGCGACGTGGAGAACGTAATTAATGAATTTTGTAAAAATCCACTAATTACTTTAAATATTATTAAGTAGAGACATACAGCCAGAAATCAGTAAGGTGATCCGTATGTTTGCATGCCAATAAGATTTACTTTAGGCTAAAAATCAAGAATAATGACAACTCGTCTTAAGTGGTACTTCTTAATCTCTGCATTAAATAATTAACTTACGAATAATTATAAATCGCAAAAATATCGAAATAAAAATTCAAATATAACAAATTCTCTCCTCGATAATTAATACTGTATAACGATTTGTGAAGATGATATGTAAACTTTCAAGATAACATCAAAATCTTAAATAAAATGATCATTGTTATAATTGGAACTTGCAGCTAAGGATTAGAATCTGAAAATCACGAACTGAATAATTAGAAGCTAACATGAATTGCAGTAGTTTCTCATTAAGATGCGATTTCATTGGAAAAGATATCTTCTCAAATTATTTACCTCATTAAACGGAGTCATGAACTTTATACGGAATTTTTACTTTTATTCATCTTTATTATAATAAATTATAAAATTTCTATATTCAGTTGTTATTTCTTTTAAGAATATTTGACCCTGTACTTTTAATAATTAAAAAATAAAAATCGTGTAACATTCACGTTAATTTTAATATGAAAAAATTAAACATTAATTCAGTAGCATAATTGTATAGCATTTATGTTGTTGAATTAATACTTAATTTTTAATTAATATTTTAATATATTTATATTTTATTTTTGCTTAATTTTATTTAGTTTACTTAATTTTACTTTATTTTTTTGTTTAATTTAATTTTATTTTGCTTAATTTTAATTTTTTTGTTGATTTTATTTTATTTTTCTTAATTTTAATTTATTTTTGCCTAATTTTTAATTTATGTTTTCTTGATTTTATTATATTTTTGTTTAATTTAATTTAATTTTTATTTTTATTTTTTACTTAATTTATTTTTATCTTTAACTTTTAGATTTTATTTTTAATTTTTTATCTTTAATTTTAGATTAATATTTTAAATATGAAAATTTCCCTGCAGTTATTTTAATACATAAACACATATATTTTTTTAATTTAGATGCATAAATAATTGATAAAAACCTTTTCTGTTTGATATTCTGTATCATATAAACTGTGAGCAATATTCACACGAAGACGGATCAAAGTTCAGTTAAGCATCAAAAATATTTCAGATAATAATAATAATAATAATATTCATAAAATTTTATTTTTTAAACAAAATTTAAAAGTAAATTTTAGTTGTTTTCTTACGGAACAAAAAGCACTTTTAAATCAATAGGATCAAAAATATTATAAAAATGGATTTTGGTTGTACATTTGTATAATGTAAAGCCGTATTAGAATTGCAAACTCTTTTTTAAAAGAAAAGAATGAATTTTCTATCGAATTTACTTGCATATATTTATTTCCTATTGCGATATGTTTTTTTTTTTTTATTTTTTATTTTTCTGCTCTGAATCGTGAAATTTCAAAATGTTTCTTTCAACCTCTTGCATGAAAAATATTTATATACGCGCTCAATATTATAATAATAAAAAAAGAAATTAAAAGAAAAATTTATTTTTAGAAATATAACTATAAATTATTATTATTATTTTGAAAATAAACATTAGAAGAATGTTTTTCGCAAACAATTTTCTTCGTTTTCCTTCTTTATGTTTCTTTAATCACAGCAGGATTCCATTAAAATGCTTTCTTTTATTATAGTTTAAAACCTTATAAATTATTTTACGATCTCTATAATGCATTACTATAAAATTTAGAAAAAATAAATAAACATGAAAACATGAAAAAAATTTTTTTTTTTTTTTTTGAAGAGTGTTAAGAAAAATTCGGATATCCTAATTTTGTTGCTGTTATCTCGGGAAGATAACTGCAACAAGATTTAAAGAAAAAATATATATATTGATTAAATCGTGACGATGGAAAATTGGCAGAAAACAAGATATTTATGTTCCGAATTTATATTTAGAATTTCATGTTAAAATATTCTTCTCTCTCTACGTTTTCGGATATTCAACCGAATCGGATCGATGATGCTGCATCTTACCAAACCGAATGCTGCGACATTAAAAACTTTTTCGAATAAACTAAAAAAATATTTTTAAAAAATATTTATTTTTCTTACTGCCTTCCTCATTTAATTACGATAAAAGAAAACTAGGCCGGATAGTCGTGAACCGGATACTTGGGAGTGTACTGTAATTATTAATAGATGGTGACACTATAGTGCAGTGATTCCTAACCTTTTTTTGGCTATGCCCCACCTAAGAATCTCTAAAATCCTGATGCTCCCTGTGACACACAATTTTTATTATTGAAAAAGTGAACTCCTATTCATGTAGAGGAAGCCTGAAAGCCATTAGCTTGATCTAAACAAGCTCTCAAAGAACATGGCATCCTTGAAAGAGAAAAATAAAAGAATGAAAAGACAGTACTGACGAAGAAATCACTAAGAAATTGTCAAAAAAATAATATGATGTGATATATCAAGATCCTTCAATAATAATAACTGCAGCTGCATATTAAATACTTTTTTACTTTCTTCAAGATTGCCAGACTTATCTTAATCAGAATGTACACGGCGGTCAGCTGGTGACAATGGAGAGATGAGTAGAGGTTATCTAAACCTTTACCTCCTTTCACCACTTCTCTGTATTAGCGGGCTTTCCCCTTCTCCACTGTTACTAGCTGACCTAGTCGTGTACATTTTAATTTTAAATTGTTTATGTCACAATATATATTTATATATTGTATATGAAGCCCCTAGAACCATAAGAAATGCAAAACATTCACTGTTAATAACTCATTCTCGAATTGCCCCTTGTGGAGTGTATGCCCTACGTTGGGAGCCATGGTTGTAGCGTAATTAAAAAATAATTGTTAATTATTTGGCAATTTGATTCTAATGTCTGTTTTAAAAAGAAATTTGGTTAGACTAAGAATACAGATTAAGAATACAAAACAGATTAAGAAATTTTGAAACTTGTTAAAATGACCACCTTGATACAGTGATCACCTGGCTAGAGACCAAATTTCAAAAGCTGGCTTGTTTCCTATAGGATATAATGCTATTTTTGTTGTGTATAGTGACTACTTGTCTAATGTGTATATTGACCACTCAGTTAGTTAGTTTTAAAAAATTTTAATATGCTAAAAGTGACCAAGAAGATTAATTTCATGAAGAAATTACTGTATTTTCCTTAGAATTTTTTTCCATTATAAAATTCTCTAAGGATTAGTATTCCATTAGAATTTTTGTTATGATAAAATAGTCTTCTAAACTAGTATGTTAAAAAGTAAATACAGTAAGACCCACTTAATGCTGCTCCATTTAATGCTATTTCGATATAATGTGGTTTTTTCAAATTCTATATTTTTATTGATTCATTTTGGCAAGGTTTTTCAAACCGTTATTCTTACATAAATCCAAAATCACAGGAATTTGTTGCATTGATACTCCTATGCCCGTCTCAGAGTGCATTTGATATAAGTGCAGTGTAGTACATATGAAAGTCTGTTGCAGTCAGACTTCATATTTATTATCTGTCATCAATGTTATTTTATAGTAATAAAAATAACAATTATCCTATTTTTATTTTAACTCGAATGCTGTCATTTTAAACTATAGTTCTTTGAAGTTAGAACGTTTTTCTTTCATCAATATTTTTTCATTCTTTATAGTTTACTGCAATCTAATTACTGCTTTTTCTAATTAAAACTTTTTATTTTCTAATTATAAGAATTTTTTCATGAATGATTTATGAATAAAAATCGATAGTAGCAATAAAAAAATGCCTATAATTAATGTAATACAATAGTAATAATACATGTTACAAAATAAAATAAAAGATATGTATATTTTTTTTATTCACTGTCCTGTTTCACCTATCCTCATTATTTACGTGTTAAAATGACCTCGTTTAACGCTGTTTCATTTAGCGCTTTGTTTCCTTGGAACGTATCCCCTGCGTTAAACAAGGTCTTACTGTATTATAATTTATTTTTACAGTAAGTACAGTATACAAATTTACTTTTTATATTTTTACTTTATACACTATTTTAAGTTTGACTATGTTAAATGCATATATACAGGTTAGTATTAGTTATAATATCATATATGCTTTCTATAAGACTTTGTTCATCAGAAGGTGATATGTGCTATATGTCATCATTATCGCTTGACTATAAGTTTTGAACTAATGCTTAATAAAATATATAGTAAATAAATTTGCAAGATAAGCTATTATTACACAATATGCTGTTATACTGTATAAAGTATTATAAGATTAGATCACAACAGTATATTTCCGCTCATTTATATGAGCGGGTAATTTCTAGTAGTATATGCTTTCTATAAGACTTTGTTCATCAGAAGGTGATATGTGCTATATGTCATCATTATCGCTTGACTATAAGTTGACGATTTTAATTAATATAAATTTGCAGTTTAGATTAATCTGTTTTTTGGAGGGGAAGGGGGGAGGGTCACTGTTCTTTTATAGTGACCACCTGTGAAAAGTAACCAATCAGGTCAGTCCCAAAGGGTAGTTACTTTAACAGGTTTAACTGTATTTGGATTAAAAAAAATTCCCTCGTTAGAATTAAAATCATAATTAAATCTAACATATATCTTTCCATGCTTCTTTGGGTTATTGTTAAGTTCTGTTTCATTTTCTTTGTAAGAATCTGTTTCATGGCCATGCATCATCACTAGTAGTAAGCATATGTTGACGTTTTCATTTGAGACATATTGGTATCCTGTTATCTCTTAGGAAGTTTCTATATTAGCCACATGCAATTGCATCATTTGTTGAATCTCTCTCATCTGTTCTTCTTGTGTTGTGATTATTGTCCATAAAAACCTGTATTCTTTGACCCTTTCAGTTGTCTGACCTTCTTTTGCACTGGTTCTGGGTTTATTTCTGTGTTGAACATTGTTTTGGTCATGAATGAAGTTTGAATTACAAAGTAGCTATATAAAAAGAATAGTTAAATTGAGAGGAAGTAGGTAACTGTGAAAATCACTGTTGAATGGAGTTAAGATATCAAAAGAAGTTGAATAGTTTTGAAGACTAAAACGCAATATATAAATTATATATGGATATGAGAAAATAATAATAATTTTTATGAACAGAAAAGTATGGAAGCACAAAATACAAGAACTTTAAAAAACATTTCTATAAATTCCAATAAAATATTTATCTGTGAAATAATTTAAAGTTTCAGCATCCTATAATTATTAGTTTCAGTTTTAGTATCATGCATATTAATATTGTGAAATTATACAATTTTCGATTTTCATGCTGATTTATCTTTGTGTATGAAAGGATGTAGTGAACATTTTGTTATGATTTGCCTGTTCCTTTTTTTCTTTTGTGTGTGTTAACATATATAGTACAATTTTCTGCTAGATTTTTTAATTAATAGTTCTTCAGAATCTTTTTATTTTAATTTTATATATAAATTTATATGATTGAATTTCTTTTGAAAACTTTTGCCATATGTATAAATTTCAATTTCAGAATGAAAAAATCTTTAAATATATAGTAAATAATGTAAAATTTGAATATTTAAGAAAGTGATTCACCATTTTTATTTATCCTGATTTGTTTTCTTTATGGTGGTCTCTTTCGCCTCTCGGAATGGAATTCCATCATAAAGTCTTCAAATTAAATGTCTTAAAACTTTCAGTTTTATTAGAAAACAGGAAGTTCAACCATTTTGTTATATTCTGCTGACAAATTAGTGAACTTATGAAACATTTTGTCAGATCATTGAGATTTTTCAGTACATAAATGAGTATAAAATACAATTTAAAAATTTTATTTTAAACAATTTCATACAAAAAAACATTTCTCTGTGGAGATTGTAGTAATACTGTTACCCAATACTTTGTAATAAAATAAATCCATAAAATACAGCATACTAAAGCAATAGATAAAATTTTTGCTGATTGTTAAATTTAGTTAATGTTATCAAAAACAATTAGAATTGTTACAGAATATAGCAAATAGAACACAATTAGAAATTAGATTTATAAAATTTAAAAATGTTGTTAGAGTTTTATTAAATATTTTAAATGACTACCTAAATGCTTATCATGCAAATTAAGAAAACATTTTTTTAGACATAAAAGGAACATTTTTAAAATATTGTTTTGTTGTACAGTCTATGACAGAAAGGTTTTGACATCAGCGGAAAAGGTTCGGCTTTTGTACAATATGCAAAAACTGATTGAGTCATTACTTCAGTTGTTGATCGTTTGTAGGCTACAATTTGGGTTAAACCATTCCATCGGTTGATTAGCAACGGGGAGTGGAAAGAATATTGCATATTTAAGCATTTACATGCAAAAAAACGATTTCATTTACTATACTTTGCTCTTAACTTTTATTAATACATTAAATAACGTAAAAAATATTAATGAAATAAATTAGGATCATAACTTTACTGGCAATAACTGAATTATTAAGTAATAAGATGTGTTGCTTACCAAAGTGTCGTTTAATACCGTACTTAAAGGCATGAACTAGATTGTTGAAGTTGAGTGCGAATTATTTCAAAATGCTAACTACTACGTCTAAGAGTTCTAGGTTGCTAATCATTCATCATAGGAACAACGGGATGCCTGTGAAAGACATAGCGAATATATTACAAATAAGTAGGCAAACAGTTTACAACATTCTAAAGCAGCACGAAGAGAGGGGGGAGCGTATCACCTAAAAAATCACCAGGTCATCCACGATTGATCTTCTTAATAATATCGACGATAAATGCATGTAATGATAAGTGCTGAAGGCAGCAAAGTTATCAAAGCTAATAGGGTGCATCCCGCATGCATCCTTCATAATCTGGAATCTGTAAACATGTTAAAAGCACCTCTCTAAGCTATTCTATAACCATTACCTAGCGTATAATAATGTTTTACAGCAATATATTTCAATATTAAGAATTCGAAGAATAGCAAATTATAAAAAAAATTGTTTTTCAACTTCACCAAAGTTCTAGGCTTTGCCCATTAAATAATATGTTATGTATTATACAGTTTCATATTTTTATTATATGCAAATCTGAAAATACTTAAAATAAACGAACTTTTGAGTGTTTAATGTGTATTTTTTATCTTACAATTAAAAACAAATTTTATATGAAAAAATCATATCGAAATAAGATTTTTAAACTTAGAAATTTTCACTTCTATATTCACAGAACAAAAAAACAAACATTATACAATTATCTAAACTATAATGATAATAATTTCAATACTGAGTTTTTATAACTTGTAAAGAGCATAATAAAAAATAAAATTGTCTTCTATGTTTAATAAAATGGAAAGTGAAAGAAGAATACAGATCGCATTACTCATGTCAAGTACGTCATAGAAATTCTCCCCTCTGTGAAATATTCCCGACCCCTATTTCTACCTCGGTAAGAACAGTCTACTTCATTACAAGCTGCTGTGCGGAGATTTTCCAGACTTTACAATCGAAACTACTTTCTCTAATACAGCCCCTACGGTAGATGTCAAAACCTTTCTGTCATAGACTGTACATATAATATTATAAACAATGTGTGTTTTAAATAAACTGAATAATAAGAAAGGATAGAGTTAACTAAAAAATCACTTAATTTATATCCTAAAGTATTTTTAAAGTAAGTAAATCTTGGTCCAGGAAATCATATCTGTTATATTCTACAATGATTATTATCTTGGCTTTTCTGTCTCTTCTTGGGATCATCTCATTCCATTTAAAATCAGCATTATGCTCACATCTTGCTAATGCAATATGTTTTTTATTCCATGACAATATTTTGAGATTCATAAATGTAATAATATATTTCTTTCTCTGAAGATTGTTGTTAAAAGAGGATGATATATATTCTGCCTGATGCTCTCTGCTATAATTTTTGTCATTATGTAATGCACTGAAAATTATAGGACTGACTTTAATCCTTTTGCTGCCAGTAATTAATATACAAAAAATATGAAAATTAAGTGATATATGATAATTTTAATTTTTGAAATTTTCAAGATTTACTGCATTTTTTACAACCTTTAGTTCTTTATATGAGATTGCAGAGAAAACAATTTTTTTTGTACAAAATAGTTGATATGTCCTCTGACCAAAATGAGCCCTAATTGAAGAAATTAGCCAAAAATTTTCAGAAATTAGTTTTATAAAACTAACAGTTGCATAACTTTTGTTGAATGAAGTTGTCATATAATTATAAAACAATAATTTTATTAACCTGCTCTTACTTCATTGTACAATTTTTAGCAAGAATATTTAATCCTTTAAGACATTCAAATTTAAAAATTCTTATATATTATTTATAACTATCATGTCTTGTGATTTTATAGGTCTTCCATACTAAAATTTGCTAAATCATAATGTTAAATTTTGAACATTTCAGGAACCAAAACGAGATACTACCAAGAAGAAGAAGGATTCAAGAATTCCAAAATGTGAAGTTAAACCAGTTATAGCAGATGTATCAGTAGGTAATAAGATAATTTATATAATCCATTGACAATTGTTCTTTTTAACTGATGAGGTCAGGGAATTACATCTCTGGGTAATCAGTTTCCCAGATAATTATATAAGGAATGCATTTAATATAAATAAAACAAATTATATGCATATATATACATTAGGTCTTCAGTTAACATCATTTTGCTATTACATCACAAAAAACTAAAAATTTTAAGGAAGTGAAATAAAATAAAGTTTTATTATCTTATATTACTCTTCATAATAGAGAGAAAATGAGGTGGAAACCTATAATAGCAATATTTTATATAAAAACTAACTCAAATATACAATATTTTTTATGAACAATATATTGATTAAATTATACTAGACATTCATCTGAATTGTAAAAACACTTCAGGTTTTTAATCAGAGGACCAGGATTCAAATTAGCAACCGCCTGGCATGGAATGCTCATAAATTTTCCTTCTATGCAATTTGTTAGACTTCCACAAATGTTGGTGTCTTATGATAGGAACTGGAATAGCATGATTGAGAACTGGCAGTAAAAAAAAACATGGACATCTACTGAATTCTGTCATGATGTTATGCCACTTTCCATACTGAATACACTAAAGCAGCTTATGGCAGGGCATTTTCATGCCCAGCACAGATTGCCCACTCCCCCTGGTAGTTGTCAAATGAAGGGTAGGGTTAAATGAGCTGAGCCCACCATCCCTGAAAAATTTGAATTATGTTAGGGTCAGCCTATTTACTATTAGGTTTATTTTTTATTAACTTTAATTATTCAGTTCTTTGATAAAAATACATTCTAGCATTAAAAAATTAACGCTTTGTAAAATTACAGTTCACCGTTTTTTGCGCTTTGCATCATATTTATTAGTCAAGGTAACTTTGACTGTAGAGTATTACAGCCAAAGTTATTGACTGTAATACTCTACAGAAAAAACATATATTTTCAACGTTACTCTTTAACTTTCGACAATATTTTCAAAATAGCTTCTAGTAAGGGACGAAGAAATAATTAGTCTATTTAATAACGTTTCATATATGGCCAATTCTTTAACTTCACCTTGCTGTTTTTCAGGTGAATTGATTTGTCACTAGAATAGAGAAATAAAGGGCGCAGTTCCTAGTAAAATATATTAATTATTGATTTTAAAAATGCCTTATTAATCATTTTAAACCTATTCAGATTTATAGTTTATACTATAAATCTGAGTACATTTATGGCATTTTTATGACTGTGTTGATAATTTAACATAAATTTTCACTTAATGATGTTTTGCACATACTGCATTTCTTGTTGGAAAAATTATAAAAATGATATCAGATTAAACTTAAATATAATTTACACTCATATTTTACTTCATTTATGCTACAATGATGATGATGTACGGTATTGTCTTCATTTAGCAAAAGCATTTGTTCACTGCTTGTTATCTGCGGAAATCTGACAACAGAAAAATCAAGTAAAATATTGTACATGTGAGACTCGTATTTAAGAGGTTTACTGTACAGACTTCAGAAATCGGCAAAATTTGTGAAGGTCTAATCTAAATATTTCGACTATTTTTGGTATTCTTTAATGATAGACATATAAGAAAATCTTTTTTTAAAGAAAATGGATCAATGAATAAAACTAATAAACTTAAGTTCGATAAATATACCTTAATTGGTCATTTTCTTCAAATGTAATTTCCTTATGTATTTCATCCGCGGTTTCATTTGACGAGAAGTCACTGTGCGAAGATTCGCTCATATTTTACGTTGCAAAAGTTCTGTTTTGTCACGGAAGATAAAGTTCTCTTCAACAAACAGTTTTTCCTGAATGTTACTAGATTACAAAGAAAAGTTATAGTTATAAAAAAATCTAAAAATGCTGTACTAAATAAATCAAATCATATTTAATGGAAACTTTCACATTACAAATACAGTATACTCAATATAACTCTAACATTGTTTGCTTAGGAAATAAATTAATTGACGCTTGAAATAAAAATACGAAATAGAATATTAGGTAGAAATTGCGCAATATTCAATTACTAGAAATTCCCCGCTCATATAAATGAGCGGAAATATATTATTGTGATCTAATCTTATAATGCTTTATATAACAGCATATTGTATAATAATAGCTTATCTTGCAAATTTATTTACTATATATTTTATTAAGCATTAGTTCAAATGTGTAGTAATTGCACGGGGACCCGTGGAGGCTGCACCCCACGGGCGCCGTGCCTCCGACGACTCCACTCCACGGGTGGGCCCGTGGGGGCCACACCCCCAATGGGCTTCAGGCCCGTGGGACCCGATTTCATCTCCCCGGTGGGCCCCGTGAGGTGGGGCTGCACTCACCCCAACGGGCCCGGGCACTCGGGGGCCCGGTTTCATCTTCCTGGTGGGCTGCATCCAGTTTCGTCTGGGCTGCACCGCCGTGAAGGGGATAGTGCCGCCAGATACAGAATATCCCATGAGGATATGGCGGCGTAATAAAAACTAACTAACTAATCGATGGACCAGTGATAACGCTCGCCATTGAGAATACTGTATGGTATCCTGTGGCGTACCATACAGGAGGATTCGGATTCGCGTCCGGGTCCGGTATCTTCTGAAAAGTTCTTTCGAGGTTCTGGGCTAGGCCCGGCTGCGATTCTCGTCCTTCACCGTCCGTCTCCCCTCCACGAGTGTGGGTGCAGACCATGGTTGGAACTGGCCCCGCCCTCTTAGTAATCTCCCTAATTGGAAAGGATTGTAAAATATGCTAAAAATATATATATATATATGCAATTAGTAAAGATTAAATTAAAATGCAAAATATAGTAAAAGTCCTTCACCGTCCGTCTCCCCTTCACGAGAGTGGGTGCAGACGGTGGTTGGAACTGGCCCCGCCCCTTAGTAATCTCTCGAATTGGAAAGGGGCGTAAAATATGCAAATAAATAAATAAATAAATAAAAATCATTACTAAATGCAAAAATATGTAAAAAATACAGTTTTTAATATTGTATATAATATATTTTTTTTGTAAGCTTGGTGGCTAAAGAGAATGCCCCTCTCCACTCAATAAGAGTTCTAAGGGAGCTGGAATAGGGGAAGTGAGTAAGGAAAAAAAAATAAAGTGCAAAGTACCTATTAAACAAGACCTATATGAGGACTAAAGCAAGTACCTAAACCTACATCCCATATGTACCAAACCTACATCACGTATGTATATAATATTATATACATACGTGCATATGTAGAATGAAAAATATGCAATTAGCGGCGGCCGGATGTCCGAATGGTAACTCTGTTGGCGTACCACTCAGGAGGACCCGAGTCCCCTGACTGTTCTGGGTCTCGTCCGGGATTTTTTCGGAGTGCTGGGCCCCGCCCGGTGATCCCCGTCCTTCACCATCCGGCCCCCCTCCACAGATGTGGGTGCAGCCCGTGGTTGGAACTGGCCCTGCCCTCTTAGTAATCTCCCTAATTGGAAAGGATTGTAAAATATGCTAAAAAAAATATATATATATATGCAATTAGTAAAGATTAAATTAAAATGCAAAATACAGTAAAACCTCGATTTTACGGACTTCGGATTTTACGGACACCATCCCCAAAAATAAAATAAATAATAATAATAACTAGAAATTCCCCGCTCATATAAATGAGCGGAAATATACTGTTGTGATCTAATCTTATAATACTTTATATAACAGCATATTGTATAATAATAGCTTATCTTGCAAATTTATTTACTATATATTTTATTAAGCATTAGTTCAAATGTGTAGTAATTGCACGGGGGCCCGTGGAGGCTGCACCCCACGGGCGCCGTGCCTCCGACGACTCCACTCCACGGGTGGGCCCGCGGAACCTGGTTTCATCTCCCCGGTGGGCTCACAGCCTGTGGGGATATGAAACCCCCACGGGGGGCCCGTGGGGTGGGGCTACACCCACCAGGAATCAAGAGGCCTCCATCGGGTGGAGGCCCACCCCCAACGGACCCGGGCTCTTGGGGCCCAGCTTCATCTCCCCGGTGGGCTGCATCCAGTTTCATCTCCCCACGGGCACCGGGTCCCCGTGGGGTGAAAAACATCCAATGAAAAGGTTAGCTGAACAGAATCCTGTATCATAATCAGTAATAATTCTGAAATATATATATTTTTATAACTTATACATCTGTAGCTCTTCACAAAATCTGCACACTGATTTAAATAGGATACACTTTCACCTAATCTAATTTAGTAAATGGAAAACTTAAAAACATTTCCTGTAGACACTTGTTCAGAATTCCGAATTCGAGTGTCTTTTTTTCTAAAGAATCGTTGAAAATATATTTTAACAAACTTTTATACGTTGCTAAAAGAATCTTTTACTAAAAGAACGAAAACTCATACTACTAATAGATGTAAAACAACCCAAATTGGTAGTAATATTTTGGTAAAAAAAAAAATAAGAGAAAATTGCAGATGTATATCTCGGAAATTGTATCGCATATACTAGCAGTTATTTTCGCATGATTACCTATTTTATAACTTCAAAATCCATAACATTTTATGAGGATGTCGTGATAAGAAATTGTCGGCCGGATGGCCGCGTGGTAAAGCTTTGGCTTACCAACCTGGAGGATCCGGGTCCCGCACTTCCAGTTTTTCAGGAGCGGTTCGGGCCTGGCCTGTTGAACCCCATTCTTCAACTATCCGGTTGACCCCATCATGGGTGTTGGCCAGCTTGTGAAGGGTTCTATAAGTGCCCCATCCTTCAACCATCCGGTTGACCCCATCACGGGTGTTGGCCAGCCTGTGATGGGCTGTACAAGTGGCCGCCGCCAGATACAGTATATCCCATGAGGATATGGCGGCGTAATCTAATTAACCTAACCTAACCGTGATAAGAAATTACAACCAGAAAGGTACAAGTAGATTGTGACTTAAAACTCGGACAATGTTATAAATGACTTTCATGGCATTAATGTTATAATAATTAAACATAGAAAACTTATATATCTCATATATTATTTTTGCTGAAAAACTAATCGTATATTTACAATACTTACTTGGCTTTTGAATGGCTCGCAAGTTGCTAATCTTGACCCTCCACAAAGTACACTACACAATAGAACACATGGTGAAAAATAAGATATGTATATACCGAGGGGCATTTAATCACGTGTTTGTTCCACCCGTGTGACGTCATAAAGGAGATAACGTTTTAAGAAATTTTATTGGTTGGATTCAGAATGAACGAGAATGGAATTCGTCATTTAAATTGATTTTTTTTATAAAAATCAGGGAGGGGAGTTTGTTCTGCAACATTTTTAAAGTTATAGATAAAAATATAAATTATATAGTATTTTATTTTGAAAATTATTAAATTTATGTATTTCGTTGTTTTATAATTTCGTTTTGCAATTTACGAATGTAATATTTTTATACAAAATTTATTTATCTTAATATTATATAGGTTCTTGCAGACCTAGACATTAAATTGAATAAATATTTAAAATACTTTTCAAAAATTTTTCTTTTCTTTATTCCAAGGCTACACATTCTAGTCAAGTCAAAAGCCCTAAGGACTTATTATTATTTATGAGTCAGAAGCCCTCAGGGCCCTAAGGACTTAGTTCGGTACAATGTTCTGAATTGAATATTTGTGTCATTGTTTAAAGGTTTATCTGATTTAATTAGGATGATTGGCGTATATAATAATCTTTATTTAAAGAGAAATCAATTGTTTTAGGATTCACAACTAAGCAAATATAGAAAAAATTACAGGAAAGCTTTCCATTTTATAATGCGGATAGGATTAAATTTAATGGAAATGGGGACAGTTCGGAAAACAAATTAAAAAAAAAATTAAACTCTGTCTAAAATATTTTTTATCAGACATCTTTATATACGATATGTAAATTGATAATTTATTTTATAAATATTATTTTAGTTTTATTAATTTTATAAATGCAAAACATGCAAGTCAGTAGCGAAAAATTGTGTACTGTATACAATAAATAATTGTAAATGAATATCAGCGTAATACACTGTAGCAAAACAATGTCAGAGCAGTGATAAGCACATTGGACACTGTATTTCAATTATTAATATTATATAAAATTAGTTAAATTGAATAATATTAAAAAAATTTAGAATATTCAATTTTTAACGTACAAAGAATTGTTGTGACTTGAACCTAAACTTTCCAGAACGGTAATATCTATATAATAAAAACCACAGAGTAATATATATTGAGTGCTCACTTCCATTGGTTGCTATCATGGTGGAAATATAGGCCAGATACAGTATATCCCATGAGGATATGGCGGCGTAATCTAATTAACCTAACCTTGAATTATGTGGGGCGTAGATCCTCCAGGGTGGAAACCCCACATGCTTTTTTTAGAAAATAATTTTCTTTATATGTAAAGCAGAATATATAACTGCTATGTTTTTGTTACAGTTCATTCCATTATTGAACAATAAGCAGTATTTAGATTAGAAAAATTGTCAAATATTATCTTTTTTAGTATAACCTAAAAGAATTCTAAGAATTTAATCTTGACTTATAACACTAGACCTATGGGATTTTTGGTTTCATTTAATGTCATGATTTTCAGGAATTAACCTTGCTGTTAAAGGAGGACTCACTGTACTGAATTATTTATCAAAAAAGAAAAAGTAAAGAAAATTTTCTATTTACAGCATTGACTTCGTTATGAATTGCTTAATATAAATTATGCATTATCTTGTACAGGTACTCCCCGACTTACATAAGTAGATCATTTCACAAAACCCTGCATATGTTATAATATACTAGTGAATCACAAAGACTTATTCTTTTAACATAAAAAATAAATTGCATGATAAATATAAACTGTGCTTAAGCAGTCATTTACCATGATCTGGATTTAAGTCTGAGTCCCACACCTTCAGTTTTTTTAGGAGAAGAATGGGTTTGGGCTCAGCTCCTTAATTAAAATTAACCTGTAACATACATAGGCAATTGCTGATGTACATAGATATTTATAGAAATATTTTATTAGTTCAAAAATAAGAAAAAAAATAAATAAAAAGTAGAAGTTGAACTCTAAAATTAATTTAAATGATGAGATTCTTTACTGGAAGTCTACCATTTTATTTATTGATTCCTGATTAAGTTACTGTATGGGCTAAGAGCAGTTATTTCTATACAGTTATTTTCAGTTATTTTCTATACAGGATATTCTCTATCAGAATTTTTTTCCAAAATTAACAATGATAAAAATGTAGAACTTTTGTTGTTTTTAATTTTTTTCAGAAAGAAAATCAGTTCGTCAATCAACTAAAGAAAAATCTGAACAAACAGAACGGCGTATGAAGCAACAAGAAGAATTGAAAAAGAATCGAGAACCCAAAAGAAGAGATTCTAGTCGCTATTATCGAATGACTCAAGAAGAATTATTGGCTGAAGCAAAAATAACTGAACAAAAAAATTTAAAATCTTTAGGTAATTTAAATACTATTAATACATGAGCAGTAAATAAATTTTGCAATTAAAAATCATTGCACAAAAATGCAATTTTGTTTTTACAAATAATTTTCTGAAATTATTATTATTATAACAAATAATACTAAACATATTACAATTCTGATTATCGAATTTCAAATTATTTTACATAATATCATATTTACGAGTTATATTATAACATGAAGACATTTGCCTTATAAAAACTATTTTAACTAAATATTGTTTTTAAGTAAATACTTTATACATTACTCTCATGACTTCAGTATCTCTGTCAATATATTGTCATTAACTATAAATAAGCTTTGTTTCTTTTTTTTAGCTACTTATATAATTTCTGCTATCTTCACTTATTCTATTACGCTTTACTATTTCTGCCTTTCTCCATTTCACAATTATATCATATTCCAAGAGTTTTTTGAGAGCATAGTAGTTAGCTTACTGGTTGTGATATCATGTTTATGTTTTGTAAGATACCATTTCATATTATGTCCTATTTTTTCTATATATTCTTCTTGTCTGTATAACTTGTTATATGTTAGGCACTCTATATATACCTGATCTAAAAATAAAACTAAGGCTTATTTATAGTTAATGACAATACATTGATAGAGATACTGAAATCATAATAGTAGTGTATAAAGACAGGACTTTTTTAAATAAATAAATACTTTGCCTTATGTAAAAACTTTTATTATAAAAGTGTCCATGTTATAACTTGTAAATATGATATTATGTAAAATAAAAATAGAATTTTTTCCGTACATTCTATGCAAATGAAATTTTCTGCTTACAAAAGGAAAATCAAATATATATTTTAAATTATCTAGCATTTATATTCTTACAGCATTATTTCTCTATGTAGTGTTGTTTTAATAGTTATATTTGGTTAAATATCTTTTCTTACATAAATTAGTTACAGTAGAACCTCAGTTTAACAGATTAATAGAGGGAAGGGGTGTTTATCAATATTATATCTATTCATCATATTTTATTGTTAATAAGTTAGTGTTTTAAAAATACAATGCAGTAAATTGCTATTTTTGCTAATTTGATAATGTATAATTGTTAAATTAGTGAAAGATGCAATTTAAGAACGTAAAACTTAACAATGATGCTACAGTAGAAGAGTATTGAAATCACTGTTAATACCATATAAATAAAGAATATTCTTTCAAACAGTCAAACTAATTCGTCGCATTCCATTAGAAAATTGTTTATTTTAAGTAGTTTAAGTATAAAACAGACAACTGAAGAGATTGAATAAGCTGATATCCTTGATTATTTACAAAATGTTAACAACATGAAGATATAATTTTAATATCCATATGCTTATTTATAAAATGTAATTATCTAAACCAGTTGTGGATTGTTAAACCATACCAACCTGCTAAGTATAGAAAGCATTCCAATCCACTTGTATAGCAAACTGCTGAATGTTTTAGCCTAAATTTCATAGGATAACATTGACATTCCTTTTTATATAACAGTAATTATTGTTTACTGTTCTTGATAGGAATTCAAATGTTGGTTTAATAGATAAAATATTTGGTTTTTAACAAAGGTCTATTCTGTAGTGATTAAATAAATCTTTGATGAATTTCCTTTGTTTTGATATTTAGCTTTTTAGTTTGAAATATTTGATTTTTTGATTCTAATATATTTATATAATGCTTACTAAAAATAATGGCACAGATATATAAGCTGCCTATTTTTATTAAATCTGTCTTTTGATGTAATTAATATTGTTGGATTAATTTTTTAATAAATTATCTGCAGTAGAATGAGAAAGACACAGCTATGGACATCTACCAATGCAGAATTAGAATATAACAAAATAGGAGTATAAGAAATTATTTAATAATTCTATCTGACTTAAAAAATTAGTATTTATTTATGAACTGAAAATTTTGGTTTTAATCACTACACATTCAAGTAATTATTTTTATCTAATATCTTGGATGGTAGAGAAAAATAACACTTTGATTTAATTTTAATAATTTTAAACTTGCCTATGAATAATTAAACTGTTATAGATGATTAATGGTAATTTGAATAATCAAATTTTTAAGCTAGAATATTTTTATCAGATCTAAATAAATAGAATTAAATTGTTTTTCCCTTTAGAATCTTATCAGAGGCTAGAATTAGAAAAAAAGAAGACAAAAATAATCAAGCCAACTTATAAAGGTCCAATGATTCGCTATCATTCTGTATCAATGCCTTTAATTGAAGAATTATCAGAACAAGAAAAGTAAGTTAATTATTTTAATTTTAATCTTTAACGCTCCTCAAATTAAAAAAAAAAAAATGCCCCATACCCTCCAAGGAAATATGATAATCAATATTTGATAATTTGCCATAACTTTTTTGCTTTTTAATTTTTTGGCAATTTTGAAAAACTCAAAAACACGAGATCCCCTTATATAAAAAGATTTAATAATAGCAGACTTTTATTAAAATATCTAAAATTTTTATAACCGCAAAAATTTGCGGGTTTCAACTAGTATTTTCAAAATATCTTCTGGAACCCTTTGATAATATTGCAAGAGACTAGATGTTAAGATATTTTAAGCAGTTTAATATTCGAAATATTTGTCATATTTAACTTCTCTATTTCAGTATTTTAATACGATAAACTCCCGTATAACGGCTCCTCCATAACGCAAATACGTAAATGGTGGCTTTATAAAACTGGAATGGAGAAATTAGTAAATGGCTACATAAAAAAAGTGCTGGAACTCAGAGACACGATTACATTTGCGTAAAATCGTCTGATAATGAATGTCTCATATAACATGATTCCCTATAACGAGGAATTTATCCCGCATTATACGGGAGTCTATTGTAATTGCTTTTCTAGAGAGTAATTTGAAAACCTTTGAATAAAAAAATGCATATTTTTTTCAGTTCTCATTGTCAGTCAATAATCCAGTGGAACTTGGCACCTGAAGAAGAGAATGAATTGTTATCTACCGACAAAATTATTATGAAATTTGTTTTATATCATAGAATAATTATTTCGTTTCTATAGATTTATGGGAGACTGATGAAATTCTATGTTCGAAAAAATAATTATTTCTTATTATTAAATCCAAAAAACAGACCATTTTGAGAAAAAGTCTCTTGAATTTCTTGGTAATTTTAATCTATACCGGTATTTAAATTTTATTTTTACATTTTGCGATAAGACTGAATATTCTCAAATAATTGTTTGAAACGGACTTGTTAACTGATCAAACTGCATTTATAATCCTCACCTTCGGGCAATTCAGTTGTTGGTCCATTCTAATGAAGCAGAATGGACCAACAACTGATTTTGATAATATCGAAAATCTGTTCAGTTGGTTTTAATCATTTATCCGGTTAGGATGGACCACCTGTTGCTTCAAAATAACTAAATCACGTCTGTCCATTTCCAGCATGAATAATTGGCTTTTAATTATGAAATGTAAATCACATAGTAGTTCATTAAATTACCAATAAATGTTAGAAAAGATTTAAATAACGTTTTATTAATTTCCAGTTTAATTTTCAGCTAATAGAAATGATTCAGAAAGCATAAATTTCTAAAACCAGCTAAAAGAAATCAGTTAAGCATATAGTGTTAATTTGAGATTGCAAGCCAGTAGTTTTTATCAGTGTTAATTTGTCAAAAGTATTCCTCGAAATTATGAAATATATGAATATGTTTAACTTAAAATTCTTAATGAAAGATATGTTAGGAATTGGAAGTATATTTTTATTGTTAATTTTATCAATAAGACTAATATTTTATAAATGCTATTGATTTTAATGTGCCAAACCATTTTTTTTTTTTATTATTAAGTATTCTACAATTCTAAAAAAGTTAAGAACGACTGATAAGCTACAAAGGAAATTAATATATTCTATCTTAAAAGTATGAATATTTTAAAATATTTCTTGCATTTTATAATTCAATGGTATGTAAATAATCCTGAAACTTTATGTAGCAAATGTAATTTTCAATATATTATCTGTTGAGAGCATTTACAATAAAGGATAAATCTTTAGAACTTCATTTGTTTTTTTCAGATAAAATTATTTATTAAAATAATTTGACATATTGATGGGCTTTCATCCAAATACTTTAATTATTTTAATATGCTTTACACAAAAATTAAAAAAAAATATTTAAATCCAATAAGCATTATTTAAACATACAAATAATTATTGAAGTAATGTGAATTGTTTACATTACAATGGATCAAAATAGAAATTAAAAATTTTACCAATAAAAACAAAAGTACAGTATAAAGACAGCATTTTAATAATCAAATCTATTTTAAAAAAGTTTTATAAAATTCTTAAAGACTTAGTTAATATGATGCAATAACTGCAGCAAAATGTGGTCCATCATGACGATAACAGTAGTAATCATCACCATAATACTCAATATATAATTTCTCAAACTGACCATTATGGGTGCAATATATAAATTTGACTATGTCTGTATTTTTGCTAGATAAACAAACAGTTATTTCAAATAAATCACTTTCCTTTACAATAACAGGCTGATTTAAAATTATAGTAACTTTTTCAACTTCACAAAAATTTTTGTATTCTCTTAATGAACCATTTATTTCAGTGCATTCCATGGGGTCTTTAGTTAAATTTTCAATTTGTAGTTCTAATGAAGCATTTGTATTCAGTTCTTCACTGTTACTCTTACGAAGTTTCACATTTATTTGAAAAGAGACACCCCAGATTTTAATATCTTTTGTTGAAGGATTGGAGAGCCGTTCTTTAATTTCCAAAAATTTTCCACATGATTCTTGTAGATAATTCTTACACTCTGAAGTAAGATAACACGATGATAAAAATTGAAACACTCTATTCTTTTTCCACTTCTTTTCTAAGACAGAGTTTTTCATCTTTTTTCAAGATATGATTAGATTTTATTTTAAATATTTCCAGTTGTACATCTTTGGTGAGAAATCCATCAGTGCATGGTGATCCTGAAAACTCAAAATAAGTCATGGACATGAATCTCACTTGCTGTAGTAATGGGAATATTTTTTCACGGAGAATTTGAGGATTAGTCTCTTTAAAGTTTTCTTTTCCCCATTTGACAATTGAACTGTATACTTCTAATTCTGAATCCTCTGAGATAACATACTGCAAAACTATATTAAATACAATTTGAAATTTTGCATTTATAAAACTGTTGTGACTTAAAATTTCTGAAGTGTTTTCACTAATATATTTCCAGCATATCTTTCTTAACTGAGATTGTTTCAATTTAATAACTTCTTCATATGCTTGTAATATAGAGTCCACACATAAATTACTTTGCAGATAAGTAGCACTATCTTTTTTTAAACATTTTATCAGATATTTATCAGCAAAACTGTATATCAGAATAGCATCATGTACAGTTTCTACTCTCAGTTCCTTGGTATTAATATATCTAAAGCAAAATAAAATAATATTAATATGATGTGAATTATCAGTATAAATTGTATTTGTTGGATAAATGGCATAAAGAATAACAAAATTTTGAATTAAAAATATAATTATAATTTTATTTTACATGTTATTGATGCATTGATGTTAAATATATAGTAAAAAATATTACCAGTAATTGATATTCAGTAAAGAATAACTGATTAATAATTTGCAAACCTATTTCAGATTTATAGTTAAAAATTTTAATTTTACTAATGTCTCCAAAAAAATTCAGTGTCTTTTCATTTAATTATTCAATAATTATTATTATTTACTAAAAATATTATTAGTAAATAAATTTTAGTACTAAAAATTTAGAAAATAAACATAAATTATTATTTACTAAAAATTTAGAAAAAGAACATTGCTGTAAAGATCTACTTTTTAATTTCACTTTTATTAAAAGTGATAGGAGATACAGCAATATATTAACAGTAAGAAAAATGAATGACAGAGTGGGAAGAATATAGGAAAGTATGAGAAATATGGGAAAAATTCCTGCTAAATGGAATTTGATAGATCACTAGTGGAGAAAAGAACTGGCTATCTCTTATGAAACATGACAAAAAGAGAGAATTTATTCACTGTTTCACATGTTATGAAACATGTGTAGTACTGTAGTGAATAAATTCTCTCTCTCTATTATAAGAATATAGAGATCTACTGTCTGAATAAATTTGTTTTAAAATTGCCAATGTTTTTGCAATATATAATATTAATCAACAGTTAACAGCTGCATTTTACAAACAAATGGCTTTAAAATGAAATCGTTTCATATCAATTTATTAAAAAATGAAATTTCAGTCAAATGACTTACCTAATTATTTCCTCATGAATGAAAAGATTTATTTGAAGCTTCTATTAATTATTTTTATATTAATAAAATAATACTTGCATGAGAGTAGCACCCTCATAAGAGAACATTTTTGCATTGTACACTGCATTTGATATTAATTAAATATTATTTATAACAGGGCTGTCCAAAAGGCGGCCCCCGGACCGCGAGGCTTTCACGATTTGTGATATAATATTACTTTTTATTTTTTTTCACTTTTATTTATTACTTTTTTAAGATATTAACAAAAAGAATCCTAAAATTGAATGAGATCCGCCACTAACTATAGAGGGCGCTACGTGTAGGCGCAATGACCGTGGAAAGGGTGAACACAACACAACATAGAAAGCTTGTCAGCAGGATTTTTATATGTAGCGTTCAATAATCTCGTACGAAATTCTGAAAATTCTCGTATTTTTGTGATTTTTAAAACCATTCTCGTAATTACCATTAATTAAAACATACTGAAAGGGTTGGTTAGAGAAGGAAATAGGCCCGTTTACACAGACGTTTTTGGCACGTACACTCCAGGCGTGCATGCCAAACTTGTTTGTGTAAATGCTTAACCTCGAAAGAGGTTTGGAACGTACTCTCGGCACCAACGTTGGAACCGCATGTCCAGTCTTGTTCGTCTTTTTGTCGGAGTGCAGATTTGGAGCGTCGGATTGGTGTGAAGTTTGTTCATCTTCGTAAGTATAAGGTTATTTTTAAAAATAATTATATATACTCATTTCGTGATGTTTAGTAAATCTTTTGTGAATTCTTTTTAGTCAATTTAATTTAACCTGAAACCCTAAAATGTCTTTTATGTGGACAAAGGAAAATTTGGAACAGTTTATTAATATATATAGAAGTTTCCCCTGTTTATGAAAGGTTAAATTTGAAGATTATAAAAATCAAAACCGAAAAAATCGTACGTATGACAAATTGGTGGAATTTTGTTAAACATCCATTTGTTCCAACGTAAATAAGGATTTTGTGGTGAAAAAAATTCAAGGAATTCGTGGTAGTTTTAGATAAGAATTGAAAAAATCAATGAAACTAAACGGAGCGGTTCGTCTGAGGAAGAGGTCTATAAACCGAACCTGTGGTATTTCGACCTATTATTATTTATGAGAGATTAGGAAGAACCAACTGAGAGCATAGATAATATTGACGAAGAAATTAATGAAAATGAAATTGTGAAAGAAAAGAATGAGGAAAGTGGAGATTTGGGATACCATGATGGAGTGAGGGATGTAGATTTACAGAAAGAAGAGGTAAGTTTTATTATAATTTCATTTTATTAATTACATTTAATTAATTACATTTTGTAGGCTACACCTGCTTTTATCATATTATCTTGCCACGGTACTTTACCCTCATTATTAAAATATACCATATAATTAAATCGATTCTGTATGGCTTCTGCCTCTACATTCCTTGGTCTTCTTTGTTGTAAATTGTGTAGATTATTCGTTTCTGCACGCCAATCTCCCAACTGTGTATTTGTCATAGTGCTGTTGTCTTTATCATAAGTTGCTGATGTTATGTAAGATGACGATCGTCGCGATAAAAAGTTATGTAAGGCACATATCGCCAATACAATATACCTTACTTTTTCTGGAGCCATATTTATACATGTATTCAAAACTTTAAATCTACTAGTTATTAAGCCAAAAGTATTTTCAGAGACATTTCTTGCTCTTGCTAATCTGTAATTGTATATATGTTTTTCATAACTTAGGTCTTTTTGGGGAAAAGGGCGTAAGAAGTTCTTGCCTAGAGCAAACGCTTCATCTCCAAGGAAAACGAAATTTAGATTCTTCTTTGTTTCTCTTACTGCAGGTAAATTGAGACGATCGGACTTCAGTCTTTTGTAAAACTCTGTATATTCAATAACGCCACCATCAGATAGCCTCCCATTTTTACCCACATCAATATATATAAATTCATACTCTGCATTTACAAGTGCCATTAATACAATGCTGTAAAAATTTTTGTAGTTATAATCCTGTGCACCGGAATATGGAGGCGTGATAATACGAATGTGTTTCCCATCAAGAGCCCCTCCACAATTTATAAAGTTCCATTTTTCTTCGAAATTTTGTGCCATTTCTAACCATTCTTCTTTCTTTTTAGGAAACTGAAAAAACAGAAACAGAACAGCTTCAGAAATCAACTGTAACCTGTAAGCCATTAAAGGGCACAAAAAGAAAATCGGCAGCAATGAAGGCCAATCTTGAATTTATGCAAGTTTGCCAGCGTGCCTTACAAAGTAGTAGCACTGACACAAGTGAATACGAAGCAGTAGGAATAAATGTTGGGAAGAAGTTGGAGAAGATGACAGGAACACAAGCGATATATGCAGAAGCA
>AYEL01071012.1:0-24970 GCA_000484575.1 Olivierus martensii | reverse complement strand
CCATTTCCAGGCAGAGGAGAGCGCTTCTGGTTCCTGCGTGTTGACGATAATTTCAGATTTTTATTGGTGTCGAAGGTTATTTTGCCGAAGCTCTATAAATTCAACACCGAGAAAAATCTGAAATTATCGTCAACACGCAGGAACCGGAAGCGCTCTCCTCTGCCTGGAAATGGGTCAATGCTCATATCACGTGATGCATGTTTATTTATCCGTAGTTTTAAAAGTAACGGCTGAAGATGGTCCTAGAACGGATCGAAAACGTTATCTTTAATTCTTGTTTGCTAAATAGTGATACATTCGTTTTTTTTGTTATCTTCCAGTAGAGCAGAAGTTATGAACACTTTTCATAATCTTTAGAACTTCATTTGTTTTTATTTGATAAAATTATTTATTAAAATAATTTGATATATGGATGAGCTTTCATCCAAACACTAATTATTTTAATATACTTTACTCAAAGATTAAAAAAATATTTAAACCCAATAAGCATAAGTAATGTGAACTGCTTACATTACAATGGATCAAAACAGAAATTAAAAATTGCACTAATAAAAACAAAAGACAGCATTTTAATAATTAAATCTATTTTAAAAAAGTTTTATAAAATTCTTAAAGACTTACTTAATATGATGCAATAATTGCAGCAAAATGTGGCCGATCATCACCATAACAGTAATGATCATCATCATAATAATCTATTGAATTAAATTTCTCATACAGAGGATCATGGGTGCAATATATAAATTTTTCTATGTCCGTATTTTTGCTAGATGAACAAACAGTTATTTCGAATAAATCACCTTCCCTCACAATAACAGGCCGTTTTAAAATTATAGTAACTTTTTCAACTTCACAAAAATTATTATATTCTCTTAATGAAACATCTACTTTAGTATATGCTGCAGTTTCTTTAGTTAAATTATCAATTTGTAGTTCTAATGAAACATTTGTATTCAGTTCTTCACAGTTATTTTTACATAGTTTCACATTTATTTGAAAAGAGACACCCCATATTTTAACATCTTTTGTTAAAAGAGTGCAGAGGCGTTCTTTAATTTTCAGAAAATTTGAATGCGATTCTTGTAGATAATTCTTACATGCTGAAGAAAGATAACACGATGATAAGAATTGAAATAATCTTTTCTTTTTCCACTTCTTTTCTAAGGCAGAGTTTTTATCTCTTTTCAAGGTATGATTAGATTTTATTTTAAATATTTCTAGCTGTTCATCTTTGGTGAGAAATCCATCAATGCATGGTGATCCTGAAAACTCCAAATAAGTCATAGATATGAATCTCACTTGTTGTAGCAATGGGAATATTTTTTCACGGAGAGTTTGAGGATTAGTCTCTTTAAAGTTTTCTTTTCCCCATTTGACAATTGCAATGTACACTTCTAATTCAGAATCTACTGAGAGAACATTCTTGGAAACAATATTAAGTACAATTTGAAATTTTGCATTTATAAAACTATTGTGCTTAAAAATTTTTGAAGTGTTTTCACTAATATATTTCCAGCATATTTTTCTTAACTGAGATTGTTTCAATTTAATAACTTCTTCATATGCTTGTAATATAGAGTCCACAGATAAATTACTTTCCAGATAAGTGGCACTATCTTCTTTTAAATATTTTATTAGATATTTATCAGCAAAATTGTATGTCAGAATAGCATCATGTACAGTTTCCACTCTCAGTTCCTTGGTATTAATATATCTATAGCAAAATAAAATAATAATATTAATATGATGTGAATTATCAGTAAAAATTGTATTTGGATAAATGGCATAAAGAACAAGAAAATTTTGAATTAAATCTGAAAATCCATTAAAAATATAATCATCAATATAATTTTACTTTAAATGTTTTTGATATATTGATGTTAAATATATTGTAAATAATAATAATTGATATTCAGTACAGATTAACTGATTAATAATTTGCAAACCTATTTCAGATTTATAGTCAAAAATTTAATTATACTAATGCTTCGTAAAAATTCAAAGTTTCTTTTCATTTAATTATTCAATAACATAATTATTATTTATAAAAATTTAAAAAAAGAACATTGCTGTAAAGATCTACTTTTTATTTTACTTTTAATAAAAGTGACAGAAGGTACAGCGATATGTTAGCAGTGAGAAAAATGAAGGACAGAGTGGGAAGAATATAGGAAAGCATAAGAAATAAAGGAAAAACTCCTGCTGAATGGAATATGATAGATCATTAGTGGAGAAAAGAACTGGCTATCTCTTATGAAATGTGAAAATAGTGAATAAATTCTCTCTCTCTGTCATAGGGATATAGAGATCTACTGTCTGAATAAATCTGTTCTAAAATTTCCAATGTTTTTTGTAATATATAGTATTATTCAACAGTTAACAGCTGCATTTTACAAACAAATAGCTTTAAAATGAAATCGTTTAATATCAATTTATTAAAAAGTGAAATTTCAAATGACTAACCTAATTATTTCCTCATGGATGAAAAGATTTATTTGAAGCTTCTATCAATTATTTTTCTATTAATAAAAAAAAAATACCTGCACGAGAGTAGCACCCTCTTAAGATAGATATTATGAACATTTTTGCATTGTACACTTCATTTGATATTAAACAAATATTATCTATAATAATAATAAATTTATTCATAAAAGAAATCACTTTTAAATATTAAAACATAAATATAAATTATATCAAACTGCTAATAATTTTATACAATTTCGATTTTCTTAAATTCTCTTTTAGGGCATGTAATTTGATTAATATTAATTAAATATTTAATATGCATGTAAAAGCTACTATCATAAATATCGATTTTTATTTTCAATTAAATTGATTAATTTTAAAATGATGTAATTTATTGAATATATAACATAAATAAAGGTTGTTCTGTTTCAAATTTAATAGATTTAATTTTCATTATTTAAATAGTTTTTTCATATTTTTTGGATCTATGGTCAGGACTGTGCCAAGTCTTAAGAATGCCTTATTGCAAATATAAAGTTTATACCTTTTTTAATGGTAGCAATTGTCTTTGGTTATCAGATTTACATTTTATTTCACAAATAATTATTGGATTAGATGTATATTATTATTTTATCAAATGATTTTATAATATTTTTAAAGTTAGCACAGTATTTAAAATCATATATGAAATTTTGCAGCAACAGCCAGTTTTGATGTAAATCTATTAATTGCATACAAATGCTGCTTACAAAATAGGCTACAAAAAAAAAAAACTCTTGTTATTTGTTTTTCACATTATGAATTATTCTTTGGTCATACATTGCATATACATTTATTATATACAGTGGTACCTTGGTTAATGACGGTAATCCGTTCTAGCGGAACCGTCATTAACCAAAACCGTTGTTATCCAAAGCACGATTCCTCATAGGATTTAATTGAAAATTGATTAATTCATTCCAGCTCCTTCCCACAACCATAGTAAATATTAAAAATGCAGATAAAACTCATTTAAAATGTCCTAAAAATATGGAAAATAGCATTTATTTATTATATTTGCTACAAAACGAACTCGTAAACACTGATTAGAAGCTTATAGATTCAACGATTATTATACAGATGAGATTTGATTTTGCCTTTGACAGCAAACGAACAGTGACATGCACCCCCGATTTATTGTTTATATGAACTGTAGAATCTCGGATAGACTTTTTTCTTCTTTTAATGGAATCTGAAACTGCGACATCACACCACTTGCAGGTATCAAGTAATATATAACACAAACAAACAATAGAATCAAACTTGTTGGGAAAATAATAATTGTCTAGAAATAATCTTTAAGAAACTAAAAACTAGTGAACTGTTGCACATCTATTTTTAATTAATTAAATAATTTGTTTTCATTATTATATGTTAATTATCATTTAGTTAAATATATTTTCATATGGTCATAATTTTATTAATTTTAATAATGATATTGTTGGATTTGAATTGTTAAAAAAATAACAATTGACTGAGCTAATTAATCATGTGATGCAATGACAAGCTGTTTTACAGAGCTGTATTTTGTCGGAAGTTCATATAATCAGGAGTTGTTAACCAAAGCATGCAAGGTTAACCAGGACATTTTTTCCTTTCAAAAACTTGTCGTTAATCAAAGCTCTCATTATCGGAGGCTGTCGTTAACCAAGGTACCACTGTATTTCTGAAATTCAATGAGACTCTAAAAGTTTCTTGATTGATCTCAGTAAGGTTCATAATGTCATTTAAAATCTCAATGCTGGTTTCCCAATTTCATAAATTAAAAATATTGAAATACAAAAAACATTTTTCTGAATAAATTTTGCAAAAAATACATGCAATGTTTTAAATAAAACTTTTATTATAATAATAAATATATGTATTATCAGAGAAATTAAAAAAAAAAAAACTTACAGTATTCCAAAAACACATGAATTGATATTATAAATTTTACTTATGTTTAAGCAAACATGATTTTCATGAATTTCATGATGTGCTAATATTTCTATTAGATTATGTATAACAATCCCTCAATTCAAATTTAATAATACTAATGATTGTTATTAATAAATCTTTATTCATTTTGTGTAAATATGCTATGGTAAAAGTGATTGATTAGATGATAAGTATAATCACCAATCATCTTGATAAATTTCACTAAATTTTTCACTTCTACCAGTGATTTTACATAATTCCCAAAGCATGTTGGTAAATTTGATATATATCACTATAAAGCAATTTTTGTATAATTTCCAAAATGTAGTTCATAAATTTCATAAATATTATGTTGTTTCACTTTTACAACACCCTCTTAGCACTCATTCCCCTTTAACTTCAATCATATCTAGCCATTTCAGTACCTTTTCAATATCATCTTCCACACACTCCTCTCTAATCCACATATCTTTCAAAAGAGATATTTTCCAGTGTCTTCTTGATAATCAATAATCCATCTGCTTTCCACAGTCTTCAAGAAGATCTGGAAAGCAGTTGGATATATTCTTCTATTTTTAGGGGTAAATTGACAGTTCTGATACGATTTCTATGGTAAGTTGTGACAATACCATCCCAAGTCATCACATAGAGAATTATCTTTACTTGTATAAGTGCCAAACTTATACATTATGATCAGCTCATTTTGCCATTAATTCATATTTCCTTATTTTTTCTTTTCAATTGTTAACAAATCTTGATTTCTGATTTCAATCTCAATAAACAATATAATCTTTCTTTTTTCTGCACATACAAAAATATCAGGCCAACCATGTTCAAAGTTTTATAAACATCTTTATCGAGGGTCAACTGTGATTTCAATGTCTTCTTTTATGATTATTTTTTGAACCAACTGAGATCTTATTTTCTTTGTCTGCTTAAACCCAAACTTATTATATAAATGAAAATAAATGCAACAAACTACAGTCGGACCCTGTTAACATACAGTTCAGTAACATGTGAATCTGCTTAACACACAGTTTTATCATGGCTACCTTGATAAACAATCACTTGTGATATCATTTCTACACATCTCTGTCATTAAATCTTGTGATCAGTGAGATTAGCTGCAAGTTCAACTATTTTGTATTGGTTAAATTTTAGGAGATAAAGATTTTTTTCTGTTATAAGTGATTTCCATAATATTTAAAAATAATGTCGAAAGAGTGTAAACATAAACAAAAGCCTTTTATGATTGTGGTAAAACTTAATTTTATCGAACGAATTCAAAAAGGGGCAAGGCAAACTGAAATCACACAGAAAATTCATATCAATGTTGGAATTTATCTCTCATCTATATTAATACAGTACTGTAACTCAAGGTACTAATATAAATCGAGTGGTTCATTTAACCCATGGTTTAGTAACCACGGATCCCGACTACTACTGCATGTTAACAGGGTCAGACTGTATTTCACTATTCAAAGAGAATACCTTATTTATCAAATTTACCACTACAAACTGGCAAGTATCCATAATCAACAGTAAATGTAATTAATTTCATTATAAGAAATAAATTTATCACTTTTAATGAAATTGTTGATTATTCATAATAACTGGATAAATCACTTTATAACAACATATACAATGAATACAATAAGTAATTTTTGTAAAACTTGAAGATATACAAAAAACTTCCAGAACATCTCAATACATTTAGACATTTTAAAAGTTAAACTCCTTTTTTAAGGAAAAAGAAAGTTGTGGATTTGTCACTGTTGAATTATTTAATTTCTCAAAGCATACAAACAAATCTTAGAGATTAAATTAGAATTTGATTTATATTTTTCCATGCAAGTTATAATTATGATTAATTTTTATTTAAGTCTTTTATTTTTATTCTTGAAATGATTTTGTTTTGTGTTTTTATAGAAAGCTTAAATAATCTATAATATGTTTTCAGATCCCAGAGATTCTTGAATCACACTTTGAGAAACAATGAACTATAGATGTGAATAAATTCATAACATCTTGCGATTTTTTTTCAGAACATTAAAATAAAAACAGTTATTAATTAATTTTTATGAGATGGAATTTATTAATAAACGTTAATATCTTGCATATTAAGAATGACTTTGAAAGCTGTAATAATTATTGTAAGAGCAGTAAGAGTTAGATCACTTAAAAGAATATTGTTGATAGATTTAACAGAAATTTCATATTTATGAACTCATCTTTATAAATATGAAGAGAGTGATGCCAAACATATTATTCATAATTGATGATATCTAAAATAATTGCATTAATCCAAATTCTGCATATATTATTAACTGTATTATTTCTTAAGCTACATTGAGTTAAGACCTAAAACTTACATACAAAAATTTAATTTAATTTAATTTAGTTTTCTAAAAATGTTAAATTTCTTTCATATGCATTTGTCTAAAGTGTTATAAAAAGATATTTTGATTTAATTACCTATTTGTCAATTATTACTATGAATGATAATCAGTTATATTTTAAATACTAATATCATTTTGAATAACATTCATTAAATATGTTATTGTAGTATATGTTATCTGGTAAGCCTGCAATAATTTATTTAATGAATGTCACCTATTCAAGTATCTATAAAAAAATGCACTTCGTAATAAATTTTCAGAACTCTTTTATTTTGTCTACATAATTTTTTAACACTAGGTCAACAAAACTTATTGGACTAATGGTAGATTTTCTTATAATAACAGAAAGAGTTAAATATCCACTGATATTTTCTCATACAATCCTTGTATAGTCAGCAATATAAGCATATATCATTGCCACAATGTAAAACAATTGAGTATATTAGAAAAAGAGATTTTTTTGCTTTATTTTCTTAGTTATGTTTCATTACATGACAAGATAACTGAACTAAAGATGATGCACTTATCTTGCCACGTTAAATGCAATTAGAAAAAGAGATTTTTTTGCTTTATTTTCTTAGTTATGTTTCATTACATGACAAGATGACTGCACTAAAGATGATGCACTTATCTTGCCATGTTAAATGCATGATAAATGTTTCAATAGTATGATAAATGTTTCAATAGTATATGTGATAAATGAGCCGCTCACTTGACAAATCGATTAACTCCACAAAACAAAAAGTAGAGAAAAATGATAAAATAATACAAATTGGTTTTTAGAATTCCCTTTAAAATATAAATTCAAATAAACATTGTAGAATGTATTATTACAAGTGTAGCTTTTATCTAACGATATATAAAATGCATAAGGTAGTATATCCTTGGAGTAATCATTTTTATCACAATTTTTGTGTAACTGATGGAGTTAATTGATTTGGCAAGTGAAAATAAAAAATAACTTTTCAGCTCGTTAAGCAGGATAATTTTATAACATTAGATTTATTGAGAATAAAGTACTTTCGGCTCAAGCAAGCCCTCTTCAGTATTTCAACTTATTTAACAGAACATTAATAAGAACAATCATCATTATTTACATATTGGTTATGTAAATAATGATGATTATTCTTATTAATGTTCAGTTAAATAAGTTGAAATACTGAAGAGGGCTTGCACGAGCTGAAAGTACTTTATTCTCAATAAATATAATGTTATAAAATTATCCTGCTTAACGAGCTGAAAAGTTACTGTAGATTAAAAAAGAGCAGTGTAATAAAATGACTGAAGAAAATAATAATAATACCATCAATTTCAATCTTGAAAATATTTTAAAAAATAAATTAATGCAGTATATATATTTCGAATGTTAAACAAAAGTTTTGTTGCTAAACAATGTCAAAGCATTGCGAGAACGAGGCCGAACACAAAGAATTAAGGTTGATTCCCAGCATAGATTTATAATATGGTTCCGACTATCCGCTGCAGAAAACGGAATGGTTAAAAACTGTCACTGATAGCAATTTCATTTTTGGGTTTTCACGTTTCTATGCAATTTTGATCAAAGAGATGAGATTTAATAACAAAGAATCCTGCCATCTTGACTGCTAAGGTTGCCAACAATTCAATGTTGCAAAATGCATGGATTTCATTGGTGAATGTTATCTCAACGGATTTTACCATTGCGGAAAAGTTGAATCCAGATTGAATCTATCTAGATATTGGACGATAATGATTTTTTAGGCTGCGGTATGATGTCAAAACGCTGCTGTTTTTGTCATGCACGTATTTATCGCTGTGGTTCCGTGCTAGTGGGAATCAACTTTAGACGCAGTCATCGAGTTATGGTCTCAGTTTTCATTATTTGTGAATTTAATCATCGTTTTACTTGTTAAATATAATAATTATTTATTTTACAAAGGCGTTATTCTATTAATATCCATATATAACTATTTATTTTACAAAGGCGTTATTCTATTAATATCCACATATAACAGTGTATTTTACAAAGCGTTACTCTATTAATATCCACATATAACAGTAACTGATTAATTATTTTTTATGACAAAATGAACAGCTTGCCATTATCATCTAATATACAGTATACCATTGTATAAAAAATTATTTAACTAAATTCTGATTATCGTATCCTAGATGGCTAAAGAAAGATCTTGACTAAAACCAAAAAAATTATTGAATAAAAATTGGTTAGCCAAAACTTTCATGTAAGTGATATTGCACCTTTCCTACAAGTCTCTCAGTCAATCATTCCAATTTAGAGATTTTAAAAGATTTCAAAATATAATTCTAACTTTGAAGGATAAGTTCAAAAAATGTGTTAAGCATAATTCGACACTTATAAACGTTCGAATCACATTATTGCCATGATTTACATTAGAATATGGAGTTAATTGAATTGGCTTCTGAAATAAATTATTTATTATTTAAAGGCCAAAAAAAATTTTGTCATTTAGTGGTGTTAAGCTTAACTATTAACTATTTATAATAAAAATAAATTTTCTTAAGAGTCAATCAAGTAATATGACATTAATATTTTAAAAAATTCAAAAAGTGGAGTTAATTGATTTGGCTTGTGAACGGCTCAATTGGGTCTGTTGTGTTAGTTCATCTACCCTATTGTCAAAAATTTTGCCAATGACTTTATAATCTTTATATCAATAAATCACAAACATTGTTTTTAAAATTTAATAACAAAAAACTAATATTTTTGCATTAGTATTTGTAATTCTGAGAATATGGTACTGTAAGCACTAACCAGTGGTTCTCAACCTTTTGTTTTCCTGGGCTGCATACATTTGTTTGCTACATTAGTGGGCTGCATACATTTGTTTTCTACATTAAGTGGGACGCAACATGCTATATCAGCAGTCGAAACTGATTGGTGTCACGTGAAAAAAATCTGACTTCTAAAAAATTGCCTACAAAAAAGTCTTGACTTCTCAATTCATGAATGCCATAAATCAGTGTTTTCCAAACTGACCTATGACCTGTAAAATTTTAAGAATGCATCAAGAAGGACTTAGCAAATTAGAAAAATTCTGATTTTTTTCATATTTAAAAAAATTTTTTAATATTAGAATTTTTATTTTTATTTTTGGTTGTTGGAGAAGAATTTCATGCTTTCATTAAATTCATGAGTGTGCAATTCATGAATGCCATAAATCAGTGTTTTCCAAACTGACCTATGACCTGTAAAATTTTAAGAATGCATCAAGAAGGACTTAGCAAATTAGAAAAATTCTGATTTTTTTCATATTTAAAAAAATTTTTTAATATTAGAATTTTTATTTTTATTTTTGGTTGTTGGAGAAGAATTTCATGCTTTCATTAAATTCATGAGTGTGCATTCCGGGCCGCAAGTAAAAGCTTGGCGGGCCATATGCGGCCGGTAGGTTGAGAATAGCTACACTAGACCTTTGATTATATCATAGTTAAGAAAAGTTAAGGTCATGAGTGATTTTTTTTCTAAAACAGTATATAAATTTTTATTTAATTTAATAACTTATTTACTTTTAAAATAAAAGCAAATTATTTAATGAATTTTTTTATTAACAGATTATGGAAATCCAATATAAAGAAAATGAATTATGTTTCTGTGTACAGGAAACATTGAAGTCAATACCACATAATTAGGACGCTACTGTATTTTATGTAAATCTGAAAGATCAAATGGATAAAAATATATAACAACAATACAAATAATACAACAAACACTTTACACAGATTATTAAGGGCTATCGGACTATATCTAGGAACTCAGCCATTCTGCTGTCAGGTAAGATGATGCTAGATCTTCTCTTAAGAGAAAAATGTCATTTGTACTTTACACTTAATTCTGGTAGGTTAAAAATTGATGGAAACGATTTTCAGGTGGAGGTTCCGGCTGACTTCCGATCACTCCCTCATCCATCTTATCACAATATCAATTATGTAATATCTTACATGGAAAGCGACAAATGTTACATTTACACAGATGGTTCCAAATGAAACGTCGGTGTGGGATCAGCCTTTTGCGTTATTCGAGGCAGACAGGGGTTTTACAGTGTTCGGATTTTAAAGTTAATCCTAACTGTACTATAATTTACAGTGTTTGGATTTTAAAGTTAATCCTAACTGTACTATAGTTCAGATCAGCATTACTTGCAGTCTTAGAGGCTTTGAAATTTATAGAAGCAGAAAACTTATGCAACTTGATTATTTGTACAGATTCAACTGTTGTGTTGAACTACATTTGACATCCAAAAGTTAAAACTAAACTAGCTTTAAACATATTCAAGCGATTTCAAAATTTTGTCACTCTTTACAGAACGTGTTTGTTGGGTAAAGAAGCATTCTGTCTGCCTCAGGAACGAGCTGGCTGACACATTGGCACATGCAGCACATTTAAACAGATACACCTCTTATAATACCCTTCTTGTTACATATGTTAAAGGCTTTCTCCAATCAGGGGCCAACTGGTCAAATAGATGGGGGACAGATAATAAAGGTGAAATTACTCAAATTTTTTCCAAGTCGTAATAGCCGGTTAAGTATACACCTTGGAGTTTTTCATCGCGGATTAACAACTTTCTTAACCCAGCATGGGAAATTAAATTTCTATTTGAATAGATTCAAAATTCTTTCCTATTCTCGATGTAAGTGTAATTGTGGGGATGATGATACCGTGGAACACATTGTCTATGATTGTAACTTCTTTGATTCGTGGTAAAGAAAGCTGATAACACATTTCCATGAGCAAACTCATACTTGGCCAGTTTCTTACATATTGCTTTATAAAGATCAACAGACCTGCTAATCTCACTAAAACATGCTTCATTGAATCCTCAATAAAATACGGTACAAATCTCACTAAAACATGCTTCATTGAATCCTCCATAAAATACAGTCCCACAAACAGCATCATTTAGAACTTCCTTCTTTAACAAATAGATACACATTTCTTGGGTCTGGGAGTTGGTTGTTTCTATGTATTTCCAGCATTGATGTCTTCTTCCAATGGGTAAACTAGGGTTACCAACAGTTTGAAGTTTTCTTCTTCTATATTTTTGCATTTATTTTTTGCCCATAACAGCTCCCTTAGTACTCTGAGTGGAAAGGGGCAATCAATATTTAGCCACCAAGCATACCATACAAAAGAAAAGAAAGAAGGTGGCTCTTACAGACTTAACACTACTTTGGTCCCTGGTGGACTAAAGTAGGTAATAATCATGAATTATCTTAAAATAAAAATAATTCCAAAAGTACTTCACTTTATTAAGTGAAGTACTTTTGGAAAATTTCATCGTCAGCACAATACATCATATATTATGGAATTTGTTCTAAAAATATTGTATAAGTTCTTAAGATGTTTGATACATAATTCTATTTCTGTTATATATGATGTATTGTGCTGACGATGAAATTTTCCAAAAGTACTTCACTTAATAAACTGTTTTATGTTAATTCCTGCTTATTAGTGCTGTATTAATTGGTTTTTATATTGTTTTATAATTCAATAAGCAATGATTTTGTGCACTTAGAACATCTATTTTGGAACAGTAAGTTTTCCTTTTTAAAACAAGAGTTTTATTTAATTTTAAATATAAACAAAGTACCTATTTAGTTATTAAATTTACATGAAGTTTAACTTTTTCTGAAAATTTCAAGTTTCTGAATTCTTAAATTGCCATAGGCAGGCTCCTGATTTTATTTTCCTATCCAATCTTACAGAAAGTGTTCTTTGACTTTATACTATTTCATAGGAAAAATTATAATGAAATTTTATATAACTATCATTTTTCTTAATAATTCAATAGTATCTATTGTTATATTAATATTTTAATAAATAATGCTGGAATTTGTTAAAGGCTGCTCTGTATTATATGGTCAAAGATCGAGTTAAAATTCAATAGAGAGAAATGATTTATATTAATGCTGGAATTTGTTAAAGGCTGCTCTGTATTATATGGTCAAAGATCGAGTTAAAATGCAATAGAGAGAAATGATTTATATATTTATGGCATTATCTTTTTTATTCTCTTATTCTTTCTCTTTCCAATCTTTCTGCATTTCATTTCCATCCACATAAGCAGTCACACATGTATTGCTTTGTCTAAATTTCTCATAAATGTATTTCTTTTTTTTTTTAAATGTGAAAATCAAATGGCTATTAATTTAATTTTATTCATTTTGAAACACAGTTTTAAACTTTTGGACCCAGAAATTGCCTAACAACAAACAATGAATTGAACTAACAAAACAAATCAGAAGATGGAGGTATGGTTGAAATAAATACAAATAGTCCTCAACTTACAGCTACTTGTATTTACAATGATAACAACCAGTAAAATCTGACTGATCAATGCAATTCCATGGGTTTGAGTCTTTGACTTAATGATTTGAAATATGGAAAACATCCTGTTTTGTGCCTGGTTCTTGTAGTTTTGTGCTCTTCATGTTTATTAAGATTAGTTATAGTGTTCTAGAAAAACAGAGAAATAAAAAAAATCCATATACAATCAAAGCCTGTTATAACGGAATCGAAGAGACCTATACTCTTTGTCCCTTATATCCAAATGCGCAACAAATTAGCACCTCATTGGGTGGGCAAAGTAAACATTGAAGAGTTTTCAACTAGGGTTGTTATTTTGGTTTTAACCAAATAGCGGTTATTTGAGTTGTGTAATTATTCGATTACCGGTTATGTATCTTGTATCTGCAATATACACAAAATGAGAAATAATTAATACTAGATATTATCCACTCATATAAACAGTGCTCGAAATAATTTCTAATATATTTAAATAATATTTATATATTATTTTTCTGTTTTTTTATCTAAATATTTTTTAGTTACCTGTTTTATAAATTGTTTCATGAGCTAGTAAATTTTTTAATTCAAAATATAAAATATTGTTATCATGATTTAAATATAAAATAGTCAACACAAAAATCACAAAGAAAACAGTTTATTATAATTTATTTATGAAAATCTACAAAATAAATGGAACAAGATCTAACACTTACTAAATTAACAACTAGGTCCTAAATTAATATAAAACAAGGTCCAAATTACCTTAACAGACCTTAAAAAAAAATTATAGATGCAGGAGCATTTTCAGGCTGGACTGTCCCTCTTCAGCTGTAAAGAGAAAGTGAATATTAACAGAAAATGGAGTGGAGCATTTGTGTAAACAAGTATAAATTGTGATATCGACCCCAATTGTCATGGAAACAGTAAAACAGAAAAATAGATTGTACATATAAGATGATAAAATATTGTGCAAAAGGAACAGAAATAAAGCAGTTATAATTAAACATTTACATTTGCAGCACTTAAATACTATATTTATGCTGATTAATCAAGAACTTCCAAGCACTGGTTTAGAATCTTTATCCCTAGAATTAGACTTTCATCTTGACTATGGAGGTAAATATTCCAAATTTTACAGAAGTTGGATCTCAACTCTTTAGAATACAGCGAGTCAATGATTTTAGTATCATCCCATTTAACAGTCAAGTGTCTTGAGTAGACAGCTTGTACAAGAGCTGCATTTTATTTATTATTTTTTACATTGTATAGGTGCTGTTGTATACATTTCATTTTTAGAACATATCAGATGAAATTTTTTCTATAACAATTTTTCTAATTTCATTGTATTCCAAGTTTAATTGGAATTTTATTTTTGTAATTTTTCATAGAAAAATAAACAATGTCTTTTTGGCAATGTTTTTGTCTCATATAAATTATAATCAGGTAGATTGGATGAAAATATTCTGAATCTATACAGTTTGAAGGTTCTGATGATATATAATACTTGTCTTAATGAAAAAATGTTTCTGATACAATAATTTATAAATTTATGAATAAATTAGCATTCATTAGTATGGCAATTTGAAATTCACAATGCAACAGATAAGAGCCTAATCTAACATAACTATTGTTAGATTAATAAAAAAAATAGGAGTAACCATAGAATTTTATTTACTGGTAAATAAAATTCTAAGGTTACTCATATTTTTTTTATTACAATTTAACATAGTAGTAAAGCTTTTCAAATATCAACATAACAGTATTAGCAGTCCCTAAGTTATGAAGGTGGATCATGCTGTGAAACTCTATGTAAGCCAAAACATATATATTTTGGAGCATATGTTATATAATACAAGTGTGTCACAATGATGTAATTCTAAAAACATTTATATTAAAGCAATGGTTCTCAACCACTGTGCTGCGGCACATTAGTGTGGTGCCAAACCTTTGACAGTGTACCGCAAAAAAATTAAAAATGAATTGTATGTATGTAATTGTATGAATTATATATGTTAACAGGTTCGCCGAGAGGGGGTGACATCCGTGACTTTTGTCATGGGCCCGGCATCAAAAAGAGCCCCACTGTAGGACCTGAAATGTCACATAACATGTCCAATAGTTTTCAGGCTGCCAACAGAGCACCCATAGCAGTCGTACCAAAATAAACATTTTTGTATATAAATTTTTGTTATTTTTGTATATTATAGTATATTACCAAAATAAACATTTTTGTATATAACATAGTATGTAATGTATGGAATTTTGAATTTATTGTTTGCCTTTTTTTAAATAAATGCTTTATATTTTGTATGGCTTTTTTATTAAACCAAAGTGATACACTTTTTTATGTGGGGCCCGGACCACTTAAAAAAGTGCATCACTTGTCACGGGCCCGAAAATATCTCTCTGTGGCCCTGTATGTTAATAGTGAAATGTGATTAGTTGGATATCCTTTTTGCAGTGCTACCAAGTCCTATAATAAGGTATCGTTAGAAATTGCTTCTGCAACAGCCAAAATTTTTTGTCATTATTCATAATTTAAAAATTAAAAAATAAAAATTAAATTAAAATTATAATTTCTCTAAAAAGACAAAATCCATAGGTGGTGCTATAACTTAATAAGGTCTGCCATTTAATGATTTCGTATGAGTATGTCTGTAATCTTAATGTAATAAGAATAAATACAATAATTTATTAATAAAAATTCATTGCTAAATCTAAATTATTATTTAAAATATTTAGGTATGTCACTAAAATATTAAAATGTGTTCCTCAACAGAAAAAAGATTGAGAACCACTGTATTAAAGAATAAATACATAAGTTGAATGGTAAAGTAGTTGCTTACCATCTTAGAGGATTTGGATTCAATTCCAAATCCTATACCTCCAAATTTTCTGGTGGTGTTTGTGCCTGGCTCATTACTTAAAAATAATCTTATATAAGTACAGATCTACACACGTTGGATATTTTAAGCCGAGGATTGCCTGAACATGCTAATTCGTGGAACAAATATTACAAAATATGATATTAAATGCATGAAATATTTGAGGATATATATATAGTAAATTCTGCTTAATTGGGCCACCGGTTAATTGGGGCAGCTGCTTTTTTGGGATCTCAAAGAACAGAAACCAAACTAATAAACTAATACATAATTTAAACGTTTAAAATTGGGACAAGTAGCAGAAAAAAAAATTTAGCAATTTTTAACATATTTTAGGGTTTTTTCAAAAGTATGTCAACACTACGTATACAGGTAGGCCTCAATTAGTGCGTATAATTGGTTCCACGAATTTCTCACACTAATCGAAGTATAAACTCTATGGAAAATATGGTAATTGGTTCTTGCTTTGTGAGATTCCGGCCATTAGCTAACTTCACGATGAATAACCACAATAAACTTAACACTAACTGTTTAAGAAATATTTATTTTCATATTTTACATCATTGTTCATCATCTAAATTAATAACTTACCAGGAATTGCATCTCATATCATCATCAAACTAACCGCCAAATCAAAACCAAAATAGCGAATCGAAAGCGGAAGTTGAGCGCCGCCTGGCCGCCAATTCTGGGTCGAGAATTGAGTGAATAGTCCGATTTGCAATTAAGCATTGCAACTTTATTGAATCAGTAAATTAGTTCCAGATAGCATTAATAAGCGAAGTTAATGAACCAATGAGAAATTTTTAACAAGTTTTCTATTTGTTTATTAGCAGAATACGACAGCAAAAGATAAGAAAAACAAATTTTTTTCAAAAGTTTTATTTTAAATAAATAAAAAGGTTTTAGAAACTGCTTAAACTCTGTTAATTTTCTAGTACTCTGTCAGTGCTTACTTTGTTAATCTAGTCATATGTATTTATTCTTATAATTGTACTAGTTTAAATTGTATTTTATGATGTTACTCATTTGTATAAAAAATGCGGTTGCCATAGCAACGTCATTTAATATTCCTTCTGTTTGTTCGAATCTTATTCGAACTTTTAACTTAATTTATACCTGATGATGGCGCAATGCCGAAAACGTTAGTAATTTTATAATTTATTAAAGTTTATATATTTATCTCAGCTGCATTAAGTGCTTTTTATTTACTATTGGATAATTTTAAATAAAGAAATCAGATAATAAACAAAAGAAAATAAATAATATCGGTAGTACAGCAATATAATAGGCAAATAAATTTGTAAAGATATCCTTATTTAAAAAAATTTAACAAAGAATGCTTTTATGTCGCTCAATCACATCCATTTTTTGCTGTAGCGTAATCACTTCTCTTTTTTTCGTTTCCTGTTTTATCATCAAAAGTGTTCTTCCTTTTATCCATTTCAATACTTTTTAAAAGAGAAAATTCTGTACTCTACTGTATGTATACGATAGCAAAGCTAAATAATAGTACAGTAATGTTAAGCAGTTAACAGCAAAAAGCCCATCTTTCTGATGTTTCACCCCTTCAAAATCGTGTGACTATTCTTGGACTGCTCCTCGTCCGGTTTTACTAACCAAAAATTAACGTTAATTTGTTAATTGACATCATGAAAGGAGCTTTGTTAGTAAGACTGGTCTGTGCTTAAAACTCACACTAATCGAATATTTTCTCGCACTAACCGAAAAACGGTATCAATTTTATAAGTCGCACTAATCAAGGCCTACCTGTACTATTATTTGCCAACTCTAGCATGATGTGAATCAGTTATCTATCGTCGTGCATCTAGCAAGTATGTGTTTGCTTAAGAGTCCCGTTACTATATACTGTACCTAGCGATATTCATTTACAGTGTCTATTTTATTTAAAATTTTTAAATCTTTGCCAAGATGCCAAGAAATGATTTTAAATTTTCAAGTAAAATTGCTTTGCTGGATAAAATTAAAAGCTAGTCATTTAATGCAAGCCATTGTAGACTAACTGATATAACTGGAGTACCAAAACCTACACCATAGCATATCTCCTACAACAAGAAAATCAACTGTGTGAGGAGTGGGCATTACAAAAAGAAAGTCAGGAGCATCCAAAAGAAAGTGTGATGGAAAAGATCCAGAAGTCAAAGAAGCATTAGATCAAATGCTTCTTTGACTGGTTTTTCTATAGTTAGTGGGCGAGGTGTTAATATTGGCGGCCCAGTGTTGAAGGTGAAGTCAGAGAAAATCGCTAAAAAGCTAATAATTAAATACCTATTTTAATAAAGCGTTAAAATAAGTACCTAATTATTATTTTTTTACCTACATACAGAGGTGGACTGTTAAGTTTAGGGCCTACTAAATTAACCCAAATTAACTTGTGAAGTGGCTCTGATCTATCCTGTTTATTATTTTATTATGCTCTTTTATTATTTAGCGTTATTTTCAATATTATCTAATGTATTATATTTTTGTTTAAGAGTTAACTTACTTCCACATTCTCCTTCTCAATAGTTAGCAATTTATGTCATCTGTCTTCCAAACGAGCTTTTTCTGTTAATGGTGTCATCCAATCTGAATAAGTTCTACCACTGAGCCGATATGAGAATATAAATCTCTTATCGATGTTTTGTTTGGTATATAATTAAATTGTAAAGAGGATAACATGAATTGATTACTCTGTAAGCTAATAAATTTGATATTGTTACGTGAATTTATGCAAATGAGCCAAGCTCGGGATCGTACGTAGTATAAAAGCCTACATATCCAACAACACAGCGAGGTGTTGTATTGAGCTAGAACTGGAATAGTAACTTTCAAATTTCTTGTAAAGATCTACAATTGCTGGAAGTTTGTATCAGTGGTGGAGGTAGTAGTATTAATCAGTATTAAAGTTGAATATTTTGATTTTTGAATATTTGAATTTGGATTAAATCAGTTTGGTTGATAAATTGAATTTAACTTTATTAGTGTTTAAATAAAGCTTTGTTTACACTTTTGTAAGTGTTTTAAGTCTAATAAATTTATATTTTTTGTTATTTAACTTGTTTTGGGAATTTATTTAATTTATTAGCATAAGTTTCTAACATCGTTTTTGTCGTTCTAGATCTAATACTTATTTGATACTTCTAGTTGTAAGTTCCAGTTTCGTATTTGCCAGTTAGATGTTAATTCTTGATAGACTGTTTTGTATTTGATTATATTTAAGTTAGAAAGTAGAAAAAGACCTGAGCTCAGGCCGAACTCTGGATTTGCAGAGTTGTTAGACCGTCAGGTTTAGTTATGATTATTATTATTATTGATATTGTTATAATTTGCAACTTTGCAAACTTAATGATGAGAGCTATGCTAAACTAAGATGCTTTAGAGGAGCTAGATTTGCACTTCCATTCCGACAGTGCCATATTATTTGCATAATTGACAAATGACAAAGTATACTGGTGTTTTGATTTTACCAATCAGAGCCATATTTGCTATTCACTGTCATTTAAAGCATTGATATTGATATTCTTTTCAAATCCAATAGAGTTGCAAACCAATGATTTAAACTTTATCTAGGTACGAAAAAATTTTGTATAATTTATTTCTTCTTAAATTTTTAATTTAAATTGTTTTTTTTTTTATTTTTGACTGCAAAGGGGGCTCTGATTGAACAGGGCCCTGGGCTGCAGCCTATAAAGATCATGCCTAAATCTGCCCCTGCCTACATATTACATATTTTATTTTAAAATTTATTATTAGTTTGTTTAATTGGGGCATTCACTTAAATGGGCCAAAACAGATTAGTCCCAATTATGTGGAATTGACTGTATATATATTTTAAATTTCGTGGTAAAAATTCAGGTGCATGAATTATGTGAGTAAATGCAATATATCATATGTTAATTTTTACATTCAACTATATTTTTGAATTTCAGGTTATATGCAGTAGACTCTCTGTTATTCAGCCTACACTTAAACCAGCCACATTTTCATCGAACTGTGAGCAGAGAGAAAAATAAAAAATAATGTTGATAAGTCATTCTGAAAGAAAGAAAATACTTGAAACTGTAATAAGATATCAAACAGCAAGATTCATTTTCCATCAATATAATTATTATGAAAAAATAGCATTTTTCATAATTATGATTTTGATTCAAAAAAAAATTAAAAAAGAAATGAAAATTACCAATTTTTTTTTTTAAATAAATGTGTAATAAACATTTATATACAACATATATACAAGTCATTCTCAATTTATAAGTTTCTGCTTACTGAGTTCCTAAGTTTGCAAGCTTTTCTCAAATAAAAAGTATCAAAAAAATTGAAAATATGAACCTTAATTACAATAAATAAATGTTAAACATTTGTAAAAAGACATTTCAAACCACATACATGGCTATATAATATGATTTCACTGGGCTTATAGCAAAAATTTTGTAGTCTTCTACAAAATCAAAAAAAATCAAAATAGCAGCTGAAAAGCAGTAGTGCACTTTTTGATTTTATAGCCATATTATGTAAATAGCTTCCATTCCCATTTTTTGCCTGGCAGTAATTCATCTGTATAAAAGTTCATTTACTTATGTTAATTATAATGAAAAATAAAAATTCTTTAACATTTATATGACAAATAATTTTTTATTATTATAATTTGCTTGATTTTAAAGACTATATTTTCATTTATTTAGATAAATAAATCATTATTTAATCATGACCTTTACTTAATTTAATTGTGGTCAAATTGCATTACTGAAAATAAAATCCCTGATTTTAACATGATGTCTATAAAAAATTGATTCTTGATTTATAAGAAGAAATTGCTCATAAAGTAAAGTATTTTCTTACTTTATGAGCAATTTCCAGGTTCAGATTAATATATAAAGTTTACCTGTATATTTTTTATTTTATTTACAAGTTATAAATAGTATTTTCCATATGTTTTCAGATTAATTATTCATTCATTTACTCAGCATGAGATTAGTCCCATAGCAGATAGTTAATTGGGAGTCTACTGTACTTAATAAAACTGATTGTTCTCTATCTAAATTTTTTTACTATTAATGAACAAAAACATTTATATCTAAAGATAGTTATTTTATTTTAAATGTTTATATACAGTTACCATAAGTAAACAAATATTTATATACCAGTAATAATTATTATATAAAAATACATTTTATGAATTTTCAATTTAATGCCATTTATAATGAAATAACATTCAATATCTGCTATTCTTGATACTAAATGTTATTTCATTGTTTACATACATGCATAGTATATTTTGCTCACAGTACAGATAGTCCTTGACTTATGACCACTCATACTTATGATGGCAATGTAATTAAAAATTAAGTCAAACATTTGTAACATATTGCCATTTAGTTGGAAACATGAACAATATGAATGTTATCTTTTTTTTTTTTTTTAACTTCTTATATGTTAGTGTTATTAAATGTTTTTGTATTATTTGTAATATTGACCATAATTGTAATTTGTAATATATTACCATAGTAGCCAACTTTAAATTTTTATATATGTTCTATAGAATTCAGTTTGTTATTCTGTTATTAGAAGCTGAAGATGATTTTAAAATTAATAGAAAGCACTTCTTCCTTTTGATTAATTCATGATTTATTTACTTTTTTGTGTGTATATATTGTAATATTGACATTTTAATTTTTATTTAAAACAATTATTTCTTTTACAGGAAGATCTTGAAGAGTTAAATCAAAATGTTGCTATGTTTCGTCATCATATTATTCAATTAAAACAAGAAATTAAAGAATCTGAAATAATCATTAAAAATCAAGCAGAAGAATTAAATAAATCAAAACAAGAAATTGAACTTTGGAGGAAAAAATATAAAAACTTACAACAGCTAAATAAAACAATTAATGAAAAACTGAAGCAAGAAGAAACTGAGAAACTAAATATCAAAAAAGAATTATTTAATGAAAAGAATATAATTTTAAATTCATTAAAAGAAATAAAAAAAGTAAATTTTCAATTTTTATATGTATAATTTTTGTAATTATAAAATATTTTGATTCAATAAAATATTAAGAAATTTCTTAAATAAAAAAGGATTAAAACAACCACATTTTATTAAAACTAATAATATGTGAGTATCAAATTTTTAAATATTATTATTAGTAGTCCTCAACTTACAATAGAGTTCAGTTCAAACTCTGATACCAGAAGTTGAAAAGGCCCAAAATTAATGGAATTTCCACTGCTAATCTTTGTTAGGACACTATATGTTATTGTAATAACATAAATATAAAACTACAAGAACTAAACATAAAAAGAATGCTTTTGGTATATCAAATCCATTACACATAATCTATTATGCATTGAATTGCATTAATGCAATAACAGTATTTACCAGTGATATCCTTATCATAAGTATGAGTGATCATAAATTGAGGGACTTATAGCTAAACAAGACTTGAATTTTTGAATTGAGTTTAGTAGGAGTCTTTAAAGATATATTTGAATTTTCAAAAACCAAATTGATTAATTCCACTTTCTGTAAATTTCTCAATTTTAGAACCAGAATACTTGATTGCACTAATCATGGTTCTGGGATAAATTTACAAAAATGCAGTTAATCAGTTTGATTTCTAAAGCTTTATTTAATGAAATTAAGAATTGAATCTTCCTGCTCAACTCCATAATATTATGAAAAGTCATTGATATTTGAATCTATCCATATTTATATACAAAATTTTAGAAACTTAATTTATTAATAAATTTGTAAGTTTTCATGCTTATCATAATCTTTAATTTATCAAAAATAGTATATTGAATTTGACACTTATCGTTTTATTAAATAAAACAAAATATTCTGAAAAGTGAAATGTTTGGTGAATGGCATTGGATCTTCGCTTTCCTTAAAGACTTTCTTATTGGCTTCAAGTACTCGGCTCAAGTGATTTCAGTCTTCTATGGACAGAGACTGTCCTTCTTCAGCTCACAACACATTTACTGTAGATAACAAGAGTTTTTCAGTGAACAAAGCCTATTGTTCTCGAAACATAGTTCATGGTGGACATCATAAATATCGGAGAAACACCAAGTTCGGTCTGCTATATCAAGGGATAATCCTGCATCTGTAATAAAGTCAATTCCTAGTAAAGTCACGTACATTCTTTTGAAAGCATGATGAACATAGTAGGTATCACAGGATCTGTCAAGTGTACATCAACTTTAATTATAGGAAGAGCTTGAGTTTGTGAACTTCCATCAGCTAAGTCAGTGGTAGTCAACCTGGTCCCTACTGCCCACTAGTGGGCGTTCCAGTTGTCATGGTGGGCGGTAAGGGTTTTTGTCCCATACTGAAGTACTTTCCTTTTTTAATTTAATTGACTTTTTAAAAACATTGAAATGGAAATTTTTTAAAGTACTGTTTAAAAAATTTGTCTAATTTCATCAGACTTCATGCTTCTATGTATGCAAAGTATAAATAAAAAAAAATAGATTTAACTACAGTAAGTTGTTTTATAAAGATTTATTCTGCCAAACTTAGCGAAAGTCTGACATAAAGTATTTGGTAATTAATATTATTAAAAGCTTTAACTTGCTGTAACTCTGCTTTATAAAGTTTATAAGTAAAGTTACTTCCATACTTTATAAATCATCATTACTGTGGATCCGGTGGGCAGTTAGAAAATTTTACTACTAACAGAGATACAAAAGTGGGCAGTAGGTATAAAAAGGTTGACTACCACTGAGCTAAGTGAACATTCACCATTTCATTATAAAACTTCTGTCCTTTGTTTAATAAAACTTTATACAAGGACTGAGAAGCGATGCTAACTTTCGCAGCAGTGTCAACAATCCTGTTCCATTAGCACTTAAAACACTGATGTTCATGACTGGATGTAGATGCAGGTTGACACAAAGTAATCTGCCAAGTTTAAAACACAAAAGTCTAATGACGATGAATTGGTATGTGGTCTGCAGGAGGGACAGTTAGAGGGAATATGCCCCTGTTTATCACAATTGTAGCACTTAAGCTGAGAAATAGTTTTCTCTTCTAGTATTGTCAGGGACTTTACAACTATTTTATGACCTGATTCTGCCGAGCTGCAAGTTTCCTACATTCATCCTTAATGTGTCCCACATTGTGACAAAAACTGCAGCGATCCTTTTTCATTGTTTCCTTTAATTTTGCTTCTGATTTTTTCCTCTTCGCACAGGTCTTCTATGAGACGAGTTTTTTCTGGAAGGTCCGTGAAAGTAGCGAATGTGTCTCAAGGAACTTTCTCTCGTATTCTCCTGTGTAAAAGACCATATATCACGTCTAGCTGTACCACGTCGGTTAAAGTGTTGATTGGTAACTGCACTAGTATAGTTTGTGCTTTACAGATATATACTTTGACTTGTTCATTCAGCTCCTGTTTCTTAGCAAAAAGTTCTCTGTATATCTTGTGAGGTGGTTTTGCTGGACGATATATTTTTCAAATTAAACTGGATAATTATTTAGCACACATTGCAGTTTAAAACATAACACTCTTTTAATCAATCTTCACACAATACAAACGTTTTCGGCGTACAAACGCCATCATCAGGCATTTCACATTTCACTAAAATAGAATCATGAAAACATTCGAACATCGCTATGGAACAGTGATTCTTTAGAATAATTTTAAAAGTTCAAAAAATTTTCGTTTTTAGTACAGATTTAAATTTACATATACATATAATTATAATTTAACATAGGCAAAACTCCAATAACGACACTTATAAACTTAATACATAACATATCGTAAAATAAAATAAATATTCCTTTCATTTTGAAAGTAGCTACAAATCAGGGTTACATTTCTTCGCTAACACACATTGTGTTACTACCACTAGATTAGCAGCTCATAGTAAATATAAACTAAATGGCCCCTTCTTTACATATTCTAATTATTAGTTAAATAGTCTTTCTATACAGATCTTAACATTTC
>AYEL01071010.1:0-39748 GCA_000484575.1 Olivierus martensii | reverse complement strand
ATGATAAAACAGGAAACGAAAAAAAGAAGAGGTTAGTGATTATGCTAGCGCAAAAAACGGATGTGATTGAGCGACATAAAAGCAGTGCTCATCTTCTGCTTTCAATTTGGTGGTTGGTTTGATGATGGTATGAGATGCAATTCCTGTTAAGTTATTAATTTAGATGATCACAATGATGTAAAATATGAAAATAAATATTTCTTAAACAGTTAGTATTGTGATTATTCATCATGAGGTTGTCTAATGGCCGGAATCTCACAAAGTAAGAACCAATTACCATATTTTACATATAGTTAATACTTCGAATAGTGCGAGAAATTCGTGGAACCTATTATTCGCACTAATCGAGGCCTATCTGTATTTATAAATAGGCATTTCAAACCACATATGTAGCTAAACAGTACAGTACAATTGAGTTTGTAACAGAAACTCCATTGTCCAATGTTTATAACCTTATAGTTCTAACTCAGTAATAATGTTTGTATAACTCAGTAATAATGTCAATGTTTATAATCTTACTTTTTACTTTCACTAGCATCTTTACTATAATCTATGGAATAATTGAACAGATTATTAAATGAGAAATAAATTTTTACTTAATAGATCTCTTTTTACTTATTTTTATATTTATACAAACAGGAACAAATTTTTGATTTGTTGTTGTTTGTATAAAGAACTACTGATGATGGCTTAATTAAGCTGAAAGTTCTTCAGAAATAAAGATAAAAATTTACTTTTCACTTAATAGAGCTGTTCAATTATTCCAAAGATTATAACTCCATTGTCTGCTACAAATTCAAAAAAATCAAATAAGCTGCACAAGAAAACAGTTACCCATTAGTTGCAATGGTTTAACTAGCACATTATGTAAATAAATTTCATTTCCAGATTGTGTTTATAGTAATAGTTCATCCATATAAAATGCTTTTCTATTTATTTGTGAATAATGATGAAGAATAGAAATTTTTAATATTTATAACAAATAATTTCATTATTTTTATAATTTGCTTGATTTTAAAGTCCATGTTTTCATTCTTTAGATAGATAAAACACTATTTCATTATAAAGTATTGATTTTGTTGAAGTCTTTATAATTTTGTTATGGTTAAATTTCATTATTGAGAATGGAATTTCTATTTTTAACAACGTATATAGGAAATTTATTCTTGGTTTATAAGTTCTTACTTTACGAGCACACTGCAAGAATGAATTAACTTATAAAGTTAAGAATTCTTTGTATTTAGTAGTAATTAAAGTAAAAATATTCTAAAATCATAAACATGATAATCAGGGGGTCTTAACAAAAATCCTCTCTCTAGAGAGACTATTTGACATCACTAAGCAAACGTCGCTTCTGATTGGTTGTTCCGCTAGAGAGACAGTTTTCTCGTTCTAAGTCAATGTTGCAGTACTTTTAAAGAGACAATTTAGTCAGAGACAATTTTTTTGTCTCTTAAAAATTGTCTCTCTGGAGAGTGATAGTCTTACCTATCTCTCAGAAGAGACAATCGACATTTAGATGTTTTGAAAGAAGAAATAATACGTAATTTCAATCGGAATAGAATATTTAAGGACCAATAAAATATTTGGAATGCTTTGGGTGATCTATTTTTTTAAAAAAAATTTAATTATTAATTTAAAAAAATGAAAATTGCAGCATTGTAAGGAATTAGCGTCGAATTTACACATATTGAATAAAAGACACCTTTTTTCAATTAAAATATATCGGCGTTGTAGTTTTTCTCAGGTAGAGGATTTCAACAAAATTTTGAGTATATAATTTTGATCGATAGACAATTGGATATTAAGATGTTTTAAGCTATTATTCATCGTTTAAGACATTACTGCATATTCCCATTTTATAAACACCTTTTGAACAATAAATGAAAATTCAAATCAGAATTCTATGCATTAAATATATATTTATTTATTTATCATCTTATTTTTCCAATTTAATATCAGTATTTAAAATTTGTTAACAGTTGTGTTATCAATGATTTAAAATATTTTAAGTAAAATTTTACTTTGACTGCTGCCATTTATCAATGTTAATTATAAATTAACGTTGTGTTCACAATGAATACAAAACTTATACGCTGAAATGTTCATGTTTTTGTTAATATTCATAATTATAAATAACAGAATCAAAATAACAGAATCAATTAACAATATAAAAATAACACACACAATCTAAATGACTGAGTGAATGACAGCTTTCAAAGCAAAATCTTACCTTTTGTTGTGAATTTACTAACAATTAGTCATTCCACATTTCTCTCAATGACTGATCCAATACATTTGCTATCATATTCTGTAAAATAAAATAGCTTATTTCTCCAATTCACTTATCAAAGCATATATTTGTTGCGTCTTGTAGTGATATAAATAATCACATCTGTTTACCGCCATTTTCTTCAAATACTGAGTTTGCGCAGTGCCAGTGAAATGCAATGTAATGAGTAGTTTCATTGGTTGGAATGAGATTGACGTTATGTACACGCATATTCTAAGCATCATGGGGAAAATGTTGACGTTTCCTAAGAGAGAATGACTGGAGCATCAATTAAAACATAATAATCTCTCTACTGTCTCTGTAGAAAGATTCTTTCCACAGAGACGATTTTTTGTCTCTGCAGAGAGACTGAGACCATCATAGACCCCCAGAAAACTGTAACAGAAAAATCAGATGCTGAATTGCTTACTAAAATTCTATTCTATATTAAAGTTTAGAAATTTAAATAATTTAGTTTAAAAATTAATTAATTTTAAATTGATGATTTTGGTAAAAAGTGCTGAATTCTAGAGAATTCCTGATTTTACAATGATGAATTTTTTAGAGTATACTGCATTATTATTATTGTTGTTGTTGTTTCTTAAAAATTTGTTACTTTTGTACAGAATGCTTCTTTTGAACAACATTATCAAGAACTTCCAAAATTGCCTTCAGTTCCTCCTGAAGTACTGAGAACTGCATGTGAAAGACACCAGAAAGGTTTAATGTCACCTTGGATTTATCAAATTCTCTCTCAAGTAAGCATTTTAATAATAATAATATTAATATTATTAATAATATTCAGAATTCAATTACATAAATCAATCATTTGAAATTCAAAAGAAGTTTGTGTAGTTTATTATTACTGCCTTGAACATACTATGTTTAGAATTACATCTAAATATAGTATGTTCAAGGCTATACTGTATAACGCCTATATTTAAAATTTTTTACTTTGAAAAATTTTTTTTTTTGAAGTTGAATTTAATTATATTTAATATAGTCTGAGACAAAGAGGTATTCAGGGCTGTGCCCTGCCATTTTAGTACTGAGGCAAGAAGTAAAAATTGCAACTCTTAAAATATTAAATTTTTCTTAATTAAAAATAAAATATGGCTTATTTAAAATAATTTCTACATATTTTAATATATAATATATGCAAATTTTAACCTATTCTAATCGTTTGACATGTATTCATGGCAAGATGGCAAAACAAAAAACACAAAAAACAATATAAATAAAATTCCATTCTGAGTTACACAGTGGAGCTATTGTGGAGCAGTTTTTGCATTTATTGGGTGAAAATATTTGCCTCCAATGATGGATCCTAAATTTTTCAATTGCTGAAATTTCTTTTTAAATACCATAAATTCTCAAGAAACTTAAAACTGCTTATTATCAATCTCAATAAATTCAACTTTATCAAAGCACAAAACAGCAGTGAAATAAAAAACAACATTTACTAAAAGACGGTAAAAACGCTTTCAGTGTGCTACGATACCATCTTCAGTTACAAACTTATTACACAGTAGAACAGTTTTTTTGTGCTTTGATAAGGTTGAATTTATTCTTTTTAAATTCCTTTCTAAAAGATAGAAAATATGAATGGATTATATTTATAGAATTTGGATTATTTTTCATTGAATCTTATCAATTTGGCTTTCTATTCTATTATATTTTATTAATCTCATTTTGATTTTGGGATGAGAGAAATTTATTTTTGAAATTTTAACTAAAACATGGAATTTTAGTATGATGAATTGTAAAATTCATAAAATTTGAAAAAATTTTGCCAATAATACAAAAATTTTGGTTAATTCTGTTAAAATAAATATAATACAAAAATTTTGGTTAATTCTGTTAAAATATAGAATATTTTTACTCATTTGTTCATTTATTGCTTTACTTTTACAGATAATTTAGTAAAATATAAGAAAACCCAGGCAATAAAAGGCCTGGAACTTTTACTGTTTTATGGTAGCCAGTTGTTTTGTGGGAAATTACAGCCAAGCCTATTTTACTGTGCTGCATATGATATTGGGTGTAGTGTGTCAACAAAGTATTTCAAGGCCAAGTAGAGTAGGACAGAAAATGTTATAACTGTTTATGCATTGAAGTAGACTATTTTCATATATGTTATGTTTTTGGTTATAATTTGAAAATTTGTAAAAGATTAAAATAAAAAATAAAAATTATTGAATTGAAGAAAAAACATATCAATAAATATATTTTTTTAAAAAAATGATAATATTTTAATAAATTTTTCTCATTTTTCGAATAATTAATTAAAATTTACATAATACTTCGTTTTTTATTAATAATTTTTAAATATATCCAATTTTTTCATTTATATCTTATTTTATTCATAAGACTTGCTGCTATCAGAAAATACCAAACATTTCATTGGATGGCTAACAAGGAGAGGACTCGAGAGCCAGAAAACGGAATGAAACGGAAATTTATTTCTGTAAGAGTTCTTGACTACTACTAAAACACAGTAAAAGGCTAGAGGCCAATCTAGCCATTATGGAGAAAAATGACCTCGAAGAAAGAAGCGACGAAAGTATACCAGTTCGTTATACTAATTAACTACGAGTTGGCCTCGCAGAAAGACGTGACGAAAGTATACCAGTTCGTTATACTAATTAACAACGAGTTGTCGTGGCAGTGTGGTTAAGCGGCAAACTTCCATGCGGTCGGCCCGAATTCTATTCCCGCTAGTTATATTTTTTTTTTTTTTTACGAAATATAAATTGAAAAGGTTAAAAACAGCGTTAATTAAATATATTTTTCTGTTTGTCTGCCATTTTGCTTGAATGATGGTTCGCAATATTACATGTGGCTGTTAACTTGTACCAACAGCTAACAGTAAAACACAATGCTGTGCGTTTATAAACTGCTTTAATATGATCTACAGTAGCGTTCTCACAATCAACCTTGTTTTACTCAAACTCTTATGTAAAAAGCGGGTTCTTATTTCTTGCTAACATTTCAATTTTGCTTGTTAATTATAATTATCACATAGGGGTGTGATAAAATTAACTGTTTTATGGTCTGGTTATTTCCTTTAAATTTTATTTTCGTGCATGCATCAGTGATGAAATATATTTAGTTAATGCTGTTTTTAACCTTTTCAATTGATATTTCTGCTAATACGAACAAAAAAAAAAAAAAAAAAATATTTTTTTTAAAATTTTTAATTCCTATTTTTGTTTTTAAAAAAAAAAAAAAAAAAATGTAACTAGCGGGAATAGAACTCGAGCCGACCGCATGGAAGTTTGCCGCTTAACCACGCTGCCATGCCAACTCATTGTTAGTTAGTATAATGAAATAGAACTCGGGCTGACCATGGCAGTTTGCTGCTTAACCGCGCTGCCACGCCAACTCGTAGTTAATTAGTATAACGAACTGGTATGTCCGTTACATCTTTCTTCGAGATCGTTTTTATCCATAATGGCTAGCCATTGGCCTCTAGCCTTTTAACTGTCTTTTAGTACTAGTCAAGAACTCTTACAGAAATAAATTTCGTTTCATTCCATTTTCTGGCCCTCGAGTCCTCTCCTTGTAAGATTTCATATATAAAAATTGTTTTCTCAAATTGCATATAATAAACAAAAAGTTGTGAAATAAATAAAACTTGAAAAAATTTTTATATCATTAGAATGACAATAAAAATGTAATAAATCCTAAAAATTTCAATGAAAATTAAGCAAGATTTCACAATTTTAATTTTTTTTTTTTTGCATATTAATTAAGGTTAACTACTGGCAACCAAGGGGTTAAATTCTGTTTAAATCATTTGAGCATCTGATGACACATGATATAGAAAGCATGACACTTATCAGATTACAACAAACCAGCTAATTATGTTAGTACTGGTCAGTGATCTAAAAAGTTATGTTTGAATTTATTTTAAAAATAGTATCATATTTAAATAACAGAGATTAATCATACCTTAGGCTTTGAAATGATGGAGACTTCAAATCTGAATGTAAACTTTCAAAATAATCTATTTAAAGCTTATATTAATTTATGTTATATTACTGTTAAATCACATATTAAAATTTTTATTTTTAATATTGTATTAAAGGGGGAAATAAAAATTCCTGTGATATTTGAAGAAGACATTCCTCGAGATCTTCCATCACCAGTATTGTTGTACAGATCATTACGCCAGATGGTTTATGCTATTTTATTTAATTTACATCATCATCAATTTATGGCTAAGCAGAAAGAAAAAGATGGTTCTGTAGGTAAGAATTTTAATGTTTTTTGAAAAAGTATAAATATATTCAAATGCTAAATATAGTATTCTGTTTTTATGCCATATAGATTAGATTTTCAAGATGATAATACATTGACATAACATTTGCTAATCCAACATGTTGAATGAATTAAATGTTATCTTCATAATAATTCAAGCTATATTTTGTTAAAATCTGATTTGAATTATATTTTATATGTCCTGAGTTTCCTGTGATAGTTTTTGGTATGATCCACATGAATTGTTTCAAAACAATAAAATATTGTTTGTTTCATAAACTATAATTTGAAATAATTAGTATTATCTGAAAGTGAAATTTCAGTTTTTAATAAATTTTTTCTAAGCCTATATGAGTAATTTGATGCTATGAAATTTAGAAAATTGCTATAAAATATCATTTAATTACTATATTAAAAATATTTTATTAAGTAGGCAAACATTAATAAATTCTAAATTAATTTGTTTAGAATTTATATACCTAATTGTTAATTACATATATTTTAATAATTTTCATCGAATTTGAAAATTCTGAAGAGATTTTGTTTTCTTATAATTGCATTTCAATTATTTCATTGCTTTTCAAAAATTGTTTAAAGTATTTTGAATAATTTCATTATAAGCTACTATATTTTCATAACAAAATGTATAATCTTTGTGTCTTAAAGATAAGATAATATAATTTTCTCAGCAGTACTGAATAAGGAGAATAATTTTCATGAACCATTGGAAAATATTGATTTCATTATCATGATGAAAGAATGATTAAACTTTCAAACATGTCTTTTATTTTGGAATGTTTAAAATTAACTTGCAAACCTTTGTTCTTCCACAGGGGACAAGGTAATTTTCTTCTCAATTCACTTTTTTCTGAGGGGACAAACTTCTTTTAATAATTAATTTTATTATTATTTATTTAATGTAGTAGATGGAAAATAAGTTACTCGTGAATAAGTCAACTCTTGACTTCAGCATTTAAAAATTGATAAAAATTTGAAACTGATTATTAGCTGACTTGTGATTTCTAGTTACTAACATATTAACAATATTTGTTGAAATAAAAATTTTATTGAAGCTTTAAAATTACATAAAAATATATTAGAATAATACAAAATATATAAAATATATTAAAATACAAATTACTGATATACAAATTAAAAACTTTCAAAATCAGATTCACTATCAGAATTTTCAAACAATTCTTACAGATTTTTTTCTGTTAAATTTTTGGTGATGACATAGACATCAACTTCACAGATGTTGACATTGCTAAGTTCTTTATCATTATTTTCTTCATCTGTTCATAAATTAAATCATCTTTTGTTTCATTCATGGCATTATTAATACAACATTATTTTTTTTTTAAATTTTACAATAATTTCTAATGGGTTTGAATTCCATAATTGTATTACCCAATAAGAAACAAGACTGATGTCAATCTTTTTATGCAGAACTACAATAACTGTAATAAAGTTTTTCGTATCCTATCTAAGTGCTAGAAATAGAAATTGTATGTAAAAAAGTATGTGAAATTTTAAAGTTTTGTATTTATTTGAACTTTATTAATTTATATATCATTTATGACTTTTTTTTTTAATCTCTGACATTAAAATCAGGTTAAAAACTACAACTTAAAATACATAATAATATTTTTAAACTACTGAAAATTCATGTTCCTGATAATTTGACACATTGCCAGTGGGATCGTTTTCATAAATAGAGCATAAAATTTTACAGCTGATTGTTGATATCCTTTGTTATTTTATTGTAAAATTCTAAATTTCTGTAAATATAATTTTTTATTTATAAGCATTTTTTGGAGAGGAAGAAAAATAAACAATTCTAGGATGTATATTTCATTTAAAATTCTTAGATTTTTAAAAATAATTTTTTTAATTCAAAGCAATTGATGTCAAATTTATAATAAACAAAATGTTGTATATTTTAATTTAAAGAATAGTTTTGTTTTCTTTCATTATTAATTTCTTGTAATTTTATTAAAAGAAAGTTAATTTTTGTAAAAAAAAAATTAATAAAATAACTTTTATAATTTTCCTTTAATGTTACTATAGTAGATATATGCAGTAAAACCTGTCTAAACTGGAATCCCAAGAGACCAGAAAATTTTTCCACCTTAGACAGTTTTCCAACTTATACAGGTTTCATACAGGAATTAAAAAGAAATGACATTTAATGCATTTACAATACATTGTTATTGCAATAATACATATTTTTGGCAATATTTAAATAAAATATAGCACCAAATTATTGTATTAGCCTACATAGGGTATTTTTGAAAAACAAATAAGTCGAACATACAGGGTGATTCAAAAAGGTTGTGCCAGAACTTAGATTTGTATTGGATAAAATTCTGAGTAAAAAAGTCTAGTTGCATTTTTTTGATTTGAGGCTCCATTTAAAAGATATAACGCATAAAGGTTTTGTGACGTCATTTCCGGTTCAGTCAGAAACTATTTTTAAAATATGCTTATTTGCATTTTTTAAAATCATCTATAAATTTTAACTACTATATTACTTCGAATTTAAGTCACAGTAGGATTTTAAAATATCGTATTACTTCGAATTTAAGCTGCAGTAGAATTTTAAAATTTGAAGCTGCCTCCAATTAAGCCGCAGTAGGATTTTAAAATTGAAAAATCGGGAAAAAAAATTTTATAATAAGTATTGAAAAATAAGAAACATTTTTATTTACTTAAACAGGTACTAATATACATAATAAGCTATCTAATTTATTGAAAATCTTCTTCGGATATACAATCACTTTCATTTTTAAAAAAAATAGCACCAGGTATCTTCTCCCAAACATGTTCTGATCAATCTTTCATCAGTTCTGTTGTCATCTGTGCATTCTTTTATGCTCGAAGTAAAACATCCTTAGGAAAATTTTCCTTGGGCTCAATTTTTTTGTTTAAAATAAAAAGTGGCAATTTGGTTCCATCAGCAGTTATAAACAGCATTATAGTAATTCGTGATTTTTCTTATAATTAAAATATGGCCAGATATAACGCGATTCTACAAGCTACTATCAAATAACAACCGGATTAAATCAGAAAAATGGGAACGGGGACTACCGAATAAACTGTTATCAATGGTCGTAATACTATGTGCATGCTTAGAACGTAAAGCAAAAACCCGAATGTTGGGGATTGGGAAGAATAAGATGTTAAAATATTCGCTTTGAATTTAAGCCACACCCAAATTTTATGTCTTAAAAAGTTGAATAAAAAGTGCGACTTAAATTCGAAGTAATAAGGTACTTAAAAACTAGCCTAAAAAATTTAGAGCATCGAGAACAGATTGGTTATTAAATTAGCGATCGATTATTTAAATAAAACATAATTGTTTTACCAATGCAACATTAATTTTCAAACAGAACAATTTAACATTCAAAAAATAATAATGTTCAAAAATGAATGTTGCATTAGTAAAACAATTATGTTTTATTTAAATAATCAGTCGCTAATTTAATAAACAATCTACTCTCAATGCTCTAAATTATTTTTAGGATAGTTTTTAATTAGTATATATATGCGAATATAAGCCGACCCTCCCGACTTCAGAGTTTGAAAATTGATAAAAATACGTAACCTGTGTATAAGCCTACCCCAGACTTCAGCACTTAAATTCAATAAAAATTTGAAAATGATAAATTACATGATCTTTGATTTTTAGTTACTGATACATTAAAGCCATTTGCCAAAATAAATATTTTATTGAAACTTTAAATATACAGTGTGTTTTCTAGCACCTGTACCACCCTTTTTTCTCAGAAATGCGATTAGATAGGAAGTAAGGGAAGGGTGTTTTCTAGCACCTGTACCACCCTTTTTTCTCAGAAATGCGATGAGATAGGAAGTAAGGGAAAAAATTTTTATTACCAAAGTATCGAATGGGCATGATAAAAATTTTGTGGGCCCATCAGAAGTATCAACTATGAAATCTCCAATAGAAACCAATGCCCATCGGAGAGTCACAAGGGATCAACTATGAAATCTCCAATGGAAACCAATGCCGATTTTGGCATAATTGGATAGAACTGTGAAAAACAAACAACTTTTGTTTGAAAGTTTTTTAATATTTTTTGGCATAATTGGATAGAATTGTGAAAAACAAACAACTTTTGTTTTGAAAACTAATTGTGGCTAGAACTGTGAAAAACAAACAACTTTTGTTTTAAAAGTTTTTTAATATCACCTACGGATTGTGAGATATCACAAAAAAGATGCTGCCTGAAAAAACAAACAACTTTTGTTTTGAAAGTTTTTTAATATCACTTATGGATGTACCACCAATTGGGCTATTCAAGCAATAATAAAAGGAAGAATCTAACAAAGGGCATCAGTATACATCATGGCACTCATAAAAGGCTGAAACAAGTCCAGAAATCCTTGTTCTTGAGTGGCTCCATGCCGAACTGTGATGGTGAAAAACTTATCACACTTGCGGTTCGAGTGCTACTCTCGAGTACCAGAATTTGCCTTAAATCTGCATAATACTGCTTTTTTCTGCTCTAATAATGTTTTACAATGTACATGGATGCCCTCTGTCTGGTTTTATTTTTCTTATTGCTTGAATAGTCCAATCCTGCTTTTTTCTGCTCTAATAATGTTTTACAATGTACATGGATGCCCTCTGTCTGGTTTTTATTTTTCTTATTGCTTGAATAGTCCAATCAGCAGTACATGCAGCAGTACATGCATGCAGTACATATCTCACAATCCGTAAGTGATATTAAAAACTTTCAAAACAAAAGTTATTTGTTTTTCACAGTTCTATCCAATTATGCCAAAATCGGCATTGGTTTCCATTGGAGATTTCATAGTTAACTCCTTGTGCCCCTACTTCCGATGGGCCCACAAAATTTTTATCATGCCCATTCGATTCTTTGGATATACTTTGGTAGAAAAGAGGGGAAAAAATTTTTACACTGACACGTGTGTCATAGGTTCGCCATCACTGTCCTAGTGTATATGAAATACCGTGTTATGATAATGATATTGGCATGAATACTAATTACATATGTTATATATGTCGTTCACTTAGTAAAAGGGTCCTGAACACATGAGAGATTTACGAAATAAAGCTTCAACAACATCGTTAGCACAGCATGCTCTAACTACTGACTTAAATGTAGAATGGAATAATGTGAAATTACTCTTGAAAGAAGAAGATCCGAGGAAAGGTAGGGTCACAGAAGCAGTAACAATATATAGTAAACACAACAAGGACATAAAACCAATCAATAAAGTGGACCCTGTGATAGTTAATAATGCATGGAAATGGTGTATGTCTAACAGGCAATCTTGAATATATTACACTGTTGTAAATATTTTACATCTATTTTATTTTTTGGGTTATTAATCCTTCATGTTTAAACATTATTTTACGTGTGATATTTTATATATACAAATAATGTATTATGCATATTTATTTTTATGTTATATAATCTGTTATATGCTAAGTTGCATATTATTGTTGCTATAGAAACTTTTTAAAAAAATGTTATGTATTCGGTTTGCGTTCAGTAGAATGTATTTTGGTGTTCTTTTCTTTAAGTAGCTGATGAGGATTTTGAATAAAAAAATTGAAAGCACTACTACTATTTAACATTATATCTTTCGTTTATTTTATCCCTGCCTAAGTGCTTGTTCATTATTTTTGTATTTTCTCTAGGCAGCGTATTTGTGCATAGTTTTGTTTATATACATGCTGTTGAAAATTATTTTCATGTTGTTTATACCATTTACAGAGAAAATCCTAGTTTCTAATAATGACGTTTTATTTTGGTTTAGTCCAAACAGTCTCACAATTAGATAACTGTGGGCTGTGGGTTAAAAATCAACTGTTACTTGAATAAAAAAATTGAAAGCGCTACTACTATTTAACATTATATCTTTCGTTTATTTTATCTCCGTTTAAGTGCTTGTTCATTATTTTTGTATTAAAAGTATTAATATGTATTCAAATTCCTATTATTCTTTCACATTATTATTAAAATACTGTGAAAATTTGATTAATTTTAGCAGTGTAGTTGTTAAGCAAGAGTGATTAAAAGAAGATGAATGAGTTCAACAGTAATGGTGGGAGAATGACACGAGGCCCATCATCACTGGAAATGACTGAATGCAAATAAAAATCAACTATATTAGTTAGAGTAACAAATGAATCTATTATTCATTCCATAATCATCAGTTTTTGTATTATTTATGTAAATAACAATGAGATATATTAGAAATCATTAATTTATGCTAAATGATTTGTTTACATTATATATTTTGTAAACAAAAATAAACAGGCATTTACAAAAAATGAAATGCAGTCCATCTTGACAGCAATTAATAGCAAATAACTAAATCTGAAATGAAATCCTGAAGATAAAATCCTTTTAATCTGCAGGATTTCATTTAAATTACAGTCATAAGAAAAAATTGCAGTCTGCTGATGATGGGTAAAATATAATTGATTTTAAGGCTACTACTATCAACAGATGATTAATGCTCATACTTGCGATACAAAATCAATTAAACAACTAATATGTTAAAAAAACTTTATATCTCAGTGATATTATCTCATCCTTCTTTATAATTATTCAGATATAATATATTGACTTATATCACTTTTTTCCTGATATGGAAATTTACCTCAATTTCAAAATAAATTTCTATTTTTTTTAAATACAAAATATATATAAGATTGTAGTCATTCTGCCACTTTAGAATAGTAAAAAACAAAACAATCCTGCACTAGGTAGAAAAACATTTTGTTACAAATGAAAGAATATTTCAACCATTATTAAGTGGTCTACTTCAAACTTACAGCCTAAAGTTTCAATTAAGCTTTCATTAGAGAACTGACACAACTCCCAGGTTGTTTCTTTACACTTGTCTAAAGTTACAAATTTTCTGTCTAATGGTTATTTATAACTTTAGATATAATTTTAGGTTTATGCTGAAGCAGTTAGTAATGGTCAAAAAAGTTCCTTTAATTATAATAAAATAGTTAATAAAATTATAATTATAGCTAAATAGGATTATAATAAAATAGTTTTTTTGCCTAATGCTGGATTGTTTTTGTCTTATTATGATGATTTAAATTTGCATTATTATTATGGGAAAAGTTGTTTATATTTCAATAAAAAAATAATAATATTTATACAGTGGTATCTTGCAATTCAACACTAATCCGTTGCTGAAATAGTGTTGAATTGAGAAACTGTCGAATTGTGGGACATTTTTTCCCATATAAGACTATGGAAAATAAATTAATTCATTGTCAGACCACCATCCTACTCTTCTCTTTCAGGTGAGAGCTAACCTATATTATTTACTTTATTAAATGTATTTTACTATTGTATAACATACTAAATTATAAAATACATTATTTTATACACAACACACAATTTATTATCCCTTGGATGTTGGAATAAAGTCTTCTTTATCCTGTTCTATGAAACCAGTCTCAACTTGCTTTAAATTCTTCAGTTTGATCTGAGGTACATCCTGCTGTTTTCTTCTGCAATTCTTTGAAAATTAACTTAGACTTCTCACAGATCATTGCCTGAGTTCCTGGATGTCCCTTCATTTGTCTTTCTCTAATCTAGTGAGAACAGCTTTTCCATTTCTTCATTGATAAAAGATCTATTCTTGTCAGAAATCTTTATTGCTCCAGCAGACACTCTAGCACCCATAATCTTCTCTCTGTTGCTAAATGATGCCAAGTTGCACTAGAACGCCATATTCTTGAGCTACATCTGCAATTATTTAACCTTTCTGCAACTTTACAATTTCTTTCTTCTTCTCTATGCTCAATCAAGTGTTATTCTTTCCTGAATTATTCTTCTGTTCATGTCTCTTTGAATCCATCTCTACATTTCACTCAAAAAATAATAACTACAGATGTGCAAATTTTTTACTTCCTGAAAAATGCAGAATTGAAAATTAAAACAAACAACATGAGCAAACACCAAAGCAGCCCAACAAGAACTGACAAATAACCATGTAAATAACAAATGACATCACACAATTCCATGCATGCACATGCACCTTCCTGCGAAATTCAACTGTCAAATTGCAGGATGTTGAATTGTGTGGTACCACTGTACTATTTTCATCAATTTTATTTAAAAAAAAATTTATTAAATGTCAAATACAAGTTCAATATTTCAAATATTTTTTTATTTCAGAATTAAATTGATCTTTCGCAACAACCAGCCATTCTTCTTTATTAGATGGAAGCTGAAACAAAACAAAAAAAAAAAAATTGTTGACTTTTTGAATAAAATAATTATTCAGGACACAAGAGTGCAAACTTCTTTTAATTATAAAAAAAACTGAATGACTATACGTAGTGCACAGAACAGAGAGACTAATAGCACACATCCAGTGCTGACCAGTTGACCTACGCTAGAGACAAATTTTTCTCAAAGTTAGGGTTAATAGACCACCCAGTGGAGCGAGGAGTGGTGTCATCACCTGCAGAAATTGCGTCGCATTCAACCGAAGTTATTTTTTCTGATAAAAATATAATTTATTTAGTTAATATAAGTTTTTAAGATCAAAATTATTTCCTCTATTATTTACAAAATATTTATTTGTAGGACAAAATGGTTCAAAATACTATTATTATTAGCGTGTTGATCGAAATATTTTCGAACAACCTTCCTTTTTCTTCTTTTCCTTCTGTCATTTGAAATGCTAACAGTAGCTGCCACCAAAGCTGCAGCATACAACTCTCTTTGTGTCGTCATTGTCTGCAATATGTCCTCCATGTGTGACCACTAAGGGCAAGCTGCATGCCTCATGCGGCTGTTGCGCCTTGAGGCATGTGTCATTCTGCATACAACGTTGCATGCAGAGAGGCACTGTCTAAACGTAGCTTTACTTCAATTTCTCCTGCCAAAAAAAGTTGATATTTTGATCCGTGTATAAACCGACCCTCCACTTCAGAAATTTTTTTTGAGAAAAAAACCTCGGCTTATAAACAAGTATATATGGTAGTTAAAATTTATAGATGATTTTAAAGATGCAAATAGACATATTTTAAAAATAGTTTTTGACTGAATCGGAAATGATGTCACAAAACTTTTGTGTGTTTTATCTTTTAAATGGTACCACAAATCAAAAAATGTGACTAGACTTTTTACTCAGAATTTTATCCTCTACAAGTCTACAAATTTTGGCACAACCTTTTTGAATCACCCTGTATAATGCTGTATTAGAAAAAACATGCAACAACTTAGACTGAACTACAAGTTTTATTTTAAAATTCACTCTTCAGTATTCAGTAATTCAGTTCTAATATATAGTATTCGTATTAAGTACAAAAACTACAAAAAATACTCTTTCCACATTTTATCAAAAGTTTTTTGTTTTGCTAACTTAAACATACTTCTCTTTCCATCATTGTATGCATTTGCAAAAGTTTTTCAGTAATTTGTATGCATCTAAAATGTTCAGAAAATTCTTCTAACACAGCCAATTTATTCATAGCATTTGCAAAATTTCTTATTTTTTCTGTTTCTGGAAAGTCTCTTCCAATCCTGTTTCACTGCCATAGTCTTCATTTATAGAATTTTCTTTTCTTCTTGACTGGATCAAATCACTCATAATTTGATAACCTATCTCTATTAAAAAGTTTTTATCAATGTTGACATATTCTTCAGCATTTATCTACATACTAATGTCTTCAAACTGTCCTATAAATCAATCAATGTGCAATATTTCAGAAAATTCTTCCATTCCTTCTTGAGGTTGACCAATGGTTTCAAATTCAAAAACAATTTTTTCCTTTATAAGATAGAAAAAATTATTTTTCCATCTTATACAAGTGTCTTTTATTCAGTGGAATTTTAAAATGCTTTCTATTTCCACGTTAGACAGTTTTGTGTTATACAGATATTTTCTTTGATATTTCTATGGAAGTTGTTCTGAAATAAAAATATTTTTCATGTTGAGCAGGTTTCTGGCTTGTACAGTGTCCATCTTAGACAGGTTTTACTATATATAAATATATAAGTAGGAGTGATCAAAGAAAAATGAATAATTTTTGAACTTTTAAAATTTTGATTGAAAACTATTTTCTGTAATAAGATTTTAAAATATTGTAATAATAACTGTTATTTCTTGATGTTGAGAAAACCAAAATCTATTATTCAAATTAATTTTAAATTTTTTACTCTGAGTAAAAAAATTTTATTATTTGAATAAAGTTTGAGTAGTTAATTTGAATTGCTTTACTTTTGATGTGATTCACTCCTATAATTCAAATATTATATAATTAAGATTTTCTTCTTATCAAACAACCAATCAAGGACATTCTGAGAACAGTATAGTATAAAGTCTGAAAGAGTTTTTCTATGAATAGATTGTTAGATGTAAAATATATTTGCTTTGCATTGTAAATGTTAGGTGTTGTCTATATTTATATTCAATTCTCACTCTACTTTTATTGCAAAATATTATAATGTGTTATAAAAATGAAACAATATTGTTAAATATAGCATATTATAGTAGATCATTGATTAATCAAACAAGATAATTATTTGAACTACTGCCATCAAAAAAATATTATAGTATCTTCAACAGCACACTAGCACTTACAACAGGATAAAACAGTGTTTCTCAACCTTTGGGTCACAATCCAATATTGGTAAATTTTTAATGGGTCACGAAGGAATTGGTAAAATACTGAATTAAAAATATAAATAAATAGATTAAAAAAATGTCTTTTACCTTAATTTTAAAAATTAATTATGAGATTCTGAATAATACCATATTACTTTGAATTTAAGCCTCAGTAGGATTTTAAAATTGAAAAAAATAAAAATGATTTTATAATAGATATTGAAAAATAAGAAACATTTTTATTTACTTAAATAGGGACTAATGTAAAAGGTTTAAATATAAAAGCACTATTTTGCAAGGTGAAAATATTTTTATTTTCACCTTGCAAATAGTGCTTTTATATTTAAACCTTTTATATAGTAGCAAGTGGTAAACTAATGTGTTTAAGGACTAATGTACATAATAAACTTCCTAATTTATTGAGAATCATCTTCAGATATACACTCACTTTCATTTTTTTTTTATAATAGTGCCAGGTATCTTCTCCCAAACATGTTCTAATCAATCTTTCATCACTTCTGTTGTCATCTATGCATTCTTTTATGCTTGAATTAAAACACCCTTAGGAAAATTTTCCTTGGGTTCAGTTTTTTGTTTAAAATGATAAAAAGTGGCAATTTGTTTCCATCAGTGGTTATAAACAGCATTATAGTAAATGACGCAGTATAGTTCATGATTTTTCTTATAATTAAAATATAGCCAGATACAACACGTTCTACAAGCTATTATCAAACAGCAACTGGATTAAATCAGAAAAATACGAACAGGGGACAACCAAACAAACTACTATCAATGGTCATAATGCTATGTGCATGTATAGAGCATAGAGCAAAAACCCAAACATTGGGGAGTGGGAGATGGGAGAAATAAGATGTTAAAATATTTGCTTTGAATTTAAGCCACATGCAAATTTTACATCTTAAAATTTTGAATAAAAAGTGCGGCTTAAATTCGAAGTAATATGGTATTAATTTCTGGTACATTAATATCTTAAATTAAATTTGACATTGTGAATGTAACTTTAAAATCTATGTGCATTTTTGTTCTGCCTGTCCCAGTATTCATCCCCTTCCCAGTTTTGCTAGTTTTGAACTAGTGTATAATTGTAATAATTATACACTATGTTTAACATTTATAATTATAAGATGGCACTAAAATTAGTTTAAATTCTTTCAAATCATTAAAATTACCATTAAAATTTCAAGGGATATAATTTGGCTAATAAAATTTGGAATATATTCCCTTGAGGTTGATATTTTAACATTTATTTTATAACATTTGAAAGTGATTATCTTGTTAAAAATTAAACATTTTGGCCATAAAAAATACTGCAGTAACTACAATATATACCTAACATCACTAAATATTTATAAACTAAAAAAATCCAGAAAAACAGCAGTAAAAGTTTCAAAAAATTAAACAGCAAAAATAAAGATTTCCCTGAATAGCAGTGTATAATATGTGATAAAACATGGAAATTTTTGTGACTGGTCATCAGTGAATTAAGAAATAATAGAGAAATCACAGTTTTGATTAATTTTTTATAATAATTATGCAACTTTTATTGGTTTCTGTTAAAATGTTTTCTATTCTATATATGATTTAAAAGTATTAATTTTATTGAATAGTTTGTATGTATGATTTGAATCTGCATTCATCAAAAAATATATAAGATCAATATAGTTTTCCATTTGTAAATTTCTGTTAGCAGAATTGCTATAATTGAATCTACCACAATCACAGTTTATTGTAATTTTTCAGAACCAAATTGGACAATTGTTGGATAAGAAGCTTAACTAATCTAGAAAATATCTAAGAAAAATGAATGCTTTGTTTTACTATATAATAGCATGAGAAAAAACAAAAATTTATAATATTTCTTGCACGAGTTCGTTAAGCAGCCAGAAGCCAGCATTTCGGGCTGCTTAGCATCAGTACATTTCATCCTACATTTTCTGCGGATCTCTCTTTTCGAATCAATAGGAAATTGTAGGACATTTAGAAAAGACACTTAGCAATAGCAAGAGAGGAGTTCGGGTCTTTTAACCAATACACATACGAATCGGCGACCTGTTAACTATTCAAATGCACCGAGTGACACTAGCAAACCGTTGTAATTAATTAAAAACACAACTATCACGTTTTATAATGGTCAATACGGGTAAAATTATTTCGACATAATAAAATGTTTAAAATTATTGATTAATAATAATGAGATTTTTTATTCTTTGAAATCACACCTCCAACGTATTGAACACTGGACACCAATATTGGAGACTTCCTTATTCGGGAGGAAAAGTTATGAGAATGTTTGTCAGTCTGACACTTAAGTAGCAGGGACAAAATTATGTGTGTTTGAATTTCGCGGAAATGATCACCTCTTCAATAATTACAATCAGTTAATTATCATATTTCTTTTTTTATACAAAATAACTAAAACATCTGTAATAATATACTTGAATTTAAACTGTTTTAAAATATTACTTTCGTAATAAATACATTTTGTTTCAATCCATCTATTATAAAAAATAATGTTGCGAGCAATAATACTTTAGAGCGATCAGTCTTGCCAATTTACCTCCCATGCTTTGGGAGACAGGAAATTGAAGAAGAAATTGCTGACGATAGAAAGCGTATATGGGTTAAAAATAGATTAGTAGAAGAGATTCTTTGGGAGTTTCGAGTTGTTTCCTCAGAGAATTAAAATATGAAGATCAAGCTGAATACTTCAAAACACTCAGAATGTCTGAAAATGCCTTTGACTTATTATTGAACAAAGTGAAAACGCGAATTCAAAAAAGAGATACTTATCTTCGAAGAGCTATTCCAGGGAAGACGAAACTGCAAACCACAACGTACCTTTTGGCAACTGGGTGCAGCCTTCGAACCCTACAGCATATTTTTTAGACTTGGAAAATCAAAAATTTCTGATTTTATTCCAGAAGTTTGTGAAAGTATTTACGATTCGCTAAAGGATTTTATTGAGGTAATAAATTGTAATCTTCATATTTTTAATTTTTATTAGTCATTATTATTAAACGTATAATACATGGTCTGTGTAAGAATGTCATTAACCTCCTGTGAAGAAGATTCTTCGATACAGCTGCTATCTTCATTTGATGAACGAGTGTATTCCCTTCCTGAATTAGTCGAACAAGGCGAAGGAGACTGAATTGGTTACCAACGTCTGTCTTGATGTGATGAAGTAATATATTCCAAGCGATTCTGATTCAAATAAGTTTGGATATTCTTTTGGGCTGGCAATGCAATTAGTAACGGCACACTTTCAGTTGCATTCCAATGTTTCTTCCAAAAACTTTAAACTCGTTTTCTTCCATTGGCATATTAACTTTCTCTGCGAGTTCTTTAAGTTCGCCAACAACGCTTTTTAGTTGTGACAATCTTGATATTTTTCTTCTTTGAGTTGTCATGTAGGTTGTGGCTGTCTTATCCGATGTTACCGAAGTTCTATTTGTTTCTTCGACTGAGTCATTTGGCTCCATATCCGATAGGCTTGTCTGAAAATAGAATTCATTGTTTAAGAAAATGTCAAAATGTAACTATTGTATATAGGCATTAAAAATGATAATATGTAGTACAAATTACTCATTGATGCTTTAATTTCCAGGTTCCAAATGAAAATGGCTGGAAAGTTATTGAAAACGGATTTCGGAATGAATGGAACCTTCCTGGATGTTGTGGGGCAGTGGACGGGAAACGTGTGGTTATCAAAGCACCTGTTAACTCTGAGAGTTTATATTTTAATTACAAACAATGCAATAGGATTGTATTATTAGCTATTGTGGATCCCAACTATCGTTTTACATATATTGATGTAGGGTGTAACGGTAGGATATCGGATGGGGGAGTTTTCCGTCAGTCCAGTTTATACCGAGCATTGCAGTGGGGTATGTTACCATGTGGTCAATATTTGTCGGCGACAATGCCTTTCCGTTGAAAGAATACTTCTTAAGCCTTTTCCCGAAAATCACTTGACCATGAAACAAAAAGTGTTCAATTACAGGGTCTCGCGAGCAAGAAGAATGCCGAGAAAGATTTGGAATAATGGCAAACAGATTCAGGATATTTGGAAAACCGATACCTTTTTGTCCTGACAAGGTAGACGTAATTGTTAAAGCTTGTTGTGCATTGCACAATTGGCTTAGATTGTTAACCGTACATGATAGACAATACGAACCCTCTCTGGATTTAGAAATTCTTGAATCTGGTGAAATAATTGAAGGTGGTTGGAGGAGTTCGCAACAGCCACTTGGATTATTTTCACTCCATCCAACGTTAGCACATCATTCAAATCGACAATCTCAAGAACTCCGCGAAAAATTACCTGATTATTTCGTTGGAGAAGGATCAGTGCCTTGGCAATTAAGAATGATACATTGAAATTTTCTGTTTACTTTAATTACTGTAAAATGTAACCAGTAAAATGTACCCAGTTGAATATAACAATATATTATATTGTTATATTCAATTATATTTATAATTGTGAAATATCATCAAGAACTGTAACTTTTAATAATGTAAAAATCAAATTTTAAAAGTGTTAATTTTAAGTATTTTTTTACAACTGTACACTTGTTGTGCACATTTTCTTCAATTATACTCCATTGTACAGGCCATCTTATCATATATTACAGTACATTAAAATGCATTTATTTGATTTGTGTAAATAATCAAATAATAAATAAGATAAAAGATAAGATAATTATTTGATGCATCAAATAAGATAACAAATAATTAATTATTTGTTATTTGAAATTATATAAAATAAAAAATAATTAAAAAAAATATTTGATGATTCAAGTAATTAATCAAATAATTATTTGAAAATAATTTCTACTCAAATAAGATAAAAAGTTATTTGAAAAAATATTTAAAAAAATTTGGTCTGCCACGTAGGAGGATCCGGGTTCGCGTCCCGGATTTTTTCGGGGTACTGGGCCCGGCCCGGTGATTCCCTCCCTTCACCATCCGGCCTCCCTCCAAGGGTGTGGTTGCAGCCCGTGGTTGGAACTGGCCCCGTCCCTTAGTAATCTCCCTGATTGGAAAGGGGGCGTAAAATATGCAAAAATTAAAAAAATCAATGTCTTACCAGCAGGAGAAAGGATTCATCCACCACAAGAACTATTGCCATGTTAAATCACTGAGAAAATCTGATAAATAACATTCTCAAAAATTTATGTAATTATAACAAAAACTTTATAAATGTAGCACATGTGAATAGTTAATATAGTTAACAAAATAAACAGATTAAATTATAATTTATATAGCATCCATGTGGTATGGAGATATTTAGTTTAATTAGCATTAAAACAATAACAGTTCATTAACGAATATAAATCGATCAGACATTACATTCGTTTTAATATTAATAATTATAAACACCTCCTGTCTCACTAAACAAAGTGCAGTCACATCCTTGAGCACAGTTAATTGTATTTGGATATGAACGAGCTAAATATTCGATTGGTTGATATTACGTTACATAATGAAGCATATCAGCCAATCGTTTACAGACTGACGTCAAGAGAAATTTCTTCATAGTAAATGTAATCAAAAGCTAAATCACCCGTTCGTTGCCGTTAAACTTTTTTCCACGATATCAGCTCATCTGCAATCATCCAATGAAGATTATTTATACCACATTTCATAAATTTTTAATTAATTTATAATGTTAAAGCTAACACAATAACAAAGTTTATATTTATAACTGTACGATTATTATAAATTAAGTACGTTTAGAAACGATCACTGCATACACTGTGTTTTTTCGGTAGATGCTAAAAACGTTATTAGAAACTAATCAATAAGAAAAAGTATAATTTTATCATTACGACGGGTTAATAACAGTAGCCTGTACGTTTTAGTGCATTAAGGCTTGATAACGCACGGAACGCCAAACTGCAGTCCTATCTATATCGCTGTAGGCGTTATCTATCATGTCTTCGTGGATTCTTACACGGATTAATGTTTTAATTAGCTGACGCAAATGTAACGGAATTAATTCGATATAAATGTTTTAAGAGGGACGAAACTAAAAACAGGTTAAAAGTTGTTATAAATTCTGTTTCAGTTGTTTAATAATTGTTCCCGTATAGAAGTAATATAATGACTTGTACGGCAGTGTTTAAAATAATTTATCCTCGCAATTATATTAATTAAGCGTAACACTAATATTACCTTCGAAACCATAATGGTGGGAGCTGGCGCAGTTTGTAACAATATAAATCGATGATGCCATTCACCAACGTCAAATATCCAATTAATAACAGTTTATAAAGGAAAGTATTTTTATCTCATGTATAATGAAGATTATAACAGATTATAAGATTATCAGTGGCGGCTCGTGACTTGTAATCATAGGATTGCAACAACTTTCAAAATATGCATACCAACGTAATATGTTTCAGATACACTGTAATTAGAGTGTATATGTATTTGGATAAAATAGAATAATTATGGTAAATATAAAAAAAATAAAAAGTATTGTTTATTGCCGATAAAATTATACATTTTAGTATAATTTAGAATGTTATAATTTTAATTGTAATATCGAAATATTTATGGAGACAGAGAGTAAACACGATAAGCACTACGAATATGCTAACTCTGGCGCAACCTGCATACAGGAACAGGAAAACAAAGATTTAGATGGCTGTACACTAGGATTAGCCATTGAAATAGAAAATAAGTAAGAAAGTTATAGGAAAGTAAGAGAAAAGTTGAAAGGTTCCTATCATGAAGAAGTGTGATAGGGCACTAGTGGAAAAAAGAGAAAGCTACTGATACCATTCATTATAAAATTAACAGTATTAAAATTTAATTTTTACATTATTAAAAGTTACAGTTCTTGATGATATTTCACAAATATAAATATAGTTGAATATAACAATATATTATATATTACGCTTAATTAATATAATTGCGAGGATAAATTATTTTAAACACTGCCGTACAAGTCATTATATTACTTCTATACGGGAACAATTATTAAACAACTGAAACAGAATTTATAACAACTTTTAAATCAACCTGTTTTTTAGTTTCGTCGCTCTTGAAACATTTATATCGAATTAATTGCGTTACATTTGCGTCAGCTAATTAAAAAAATTAATCCGTGTAAGAATCCACAAAGACATGATAGATAACGCCTACAGCGAATATCCCCACCCAAATACAACTATCGAATTATATATGTAAATCTCAAACGATTAGTTTGTAATGTCTAATTTTAACAATGTATAAATAATAACATACAAACAAGTTTTATTGAATAAGCAATAAATGCTTTTTCAATATAAATTTATTCATCGATCCACCTTAGAGAAAAAGTTTATTCGGAAAATGAAACTGCTTTCTGCTGGATATTTGCATATCGTAATAACTGTTTTCCTACTAATGTCCAGCATTTCAGCAGTTTCATTCACCGAAACACCATTTTCTCTGTGGTGTTTCGGTGAATGAAATCCAACTCTCTAATTTCTTTCGTGATGGCAGGAGGCACTATCTTCAGTATCGAGATGCAGGGATGAGAATGATGTTTAACTACGTCATCCTCATCTCGATTAGTATTTCAGGAAAAATTACCACTTCCCCCTATCGCGCATGGTTTTTTATTATCTATTACGAAAACCATAATATTAGTCCGCCATTCGTTTTCTATGAAAACTTTAATATTCATTTTAAACACGTCACAGTTCTCTCGCCGCTATCAGAACCCTATCCCTCGTTGCTAGCGTACTACATAATGGATGATCCCTCCGCCAGCACATTAATGCCTACGTTGTCGATGAAACTACTTCATGCTGAAGCCGAGTATTGTAAGGAAGCCGAACGTATCCGGTGAGGTGACAAACATTTTGGCAGGAGCTGTACATTATTAGGGCTCTAAATAAGAAGTATGCTCATCCGCCAATTTTATACTTCGCACCTTCATCGCTTCTAATAAAAACAGCTATTTAACTTTTATAAGCATTCATTTCTTGCGCAATTCGTAAAAAGAAAATACTTACCTTGTATTCTCTTATTGGTTATTCTGGTTTATAGGTATATTTATTAATATGATAAATAAATATTAGTAATTTCGATAAATACTGTTATTAATATTATCAATAGTGTTTTATTTAATTCCGTATTTTAAGAAACCGAACTGATTTTAGATTATGGGTGCATTTACAATTTAAAACTATTTATACGCTGAGTTATATATTTTCCCCTTTAATATGACATATTAGAGAAATCAAAATCTCTTGTAAAAGTGCAACCCGCAGAGTACTTTGTAATCAGTATAGACCAAGTGTATATGACAAATAGGAATAAATTACATGAGATTTTTTTAATTGATTAAAAATCTTAATGCAAAGTATTTGAGTAAAATTGAAGCATTTTTATTTAACAGTTATTATTAATTCCCTCTCGCTGGCTAATTTTCATCATCTCAGATTTGTTTTAATTCTTTGCATGTTTTATATTTGACAAAATCAGTTATAGACACTCCTCTGTAAAAATGTTTTAAAACAAATATTTAGTACTTTGGTGATTGTTCAATTCTATATGTAAAAAAGTTTTGATATTTGAACACATTTTATTATAGACTATTTCAGGGAAAATTATCACTTCCCCCTATACATGGTTTTTTATTATCTATTACTAAAGCCGTAATATTAGTCCGCCATTATAAATATTAAATCTAAATATTAATTGCGGTGAATGAAATCCAACTCTCTAATTTCTTTCGTGATGGCAGGAGGCACTGTCTTCAGTACCGAGATGCAGGGATGAGAATGATGTTTAACTACGTCACATTCATCTCGATTAGTATTTCAGGAAAAATTACCACTTTCCCCTATCGCACATGGTTTTTTTATTATCTATTACGAAAACCATAATATTCAATATTAGTCCGCTATTATAAATATTAAATCTAAATATTAATTCTAAAAAGAAAAGAGTTTTGTTTTCTTTAATTACTTCCTTTTAAAATCATGGAACATTTTTTATAAATAATTGCTATTATAAATAAATATTTGTACATTAATATGAAGAAAAGCAAAAATTACCATATGTGGAGAAAATAAAATTATGTTTATAAATAATTGCTATTATAAATAAATATTTGTACATTAATATGAAGAAAAGCAAAAAACTACCATAGGTGGAGAAAATAAAATTATCTTGATAACAATATTATTTCAACATATACATAACTTCAGGGTTTTTAGCAATTGAACCTGATTCATAATACATTTTTAATTTGGCCTTTTCATAATTTTCAAATAGAATTTTATTTCTAATTATATATTAATTCAAATATGTTTTTAGCAATTGAACCTGATTCATAATACATTTTTAATTTGGCCTTTTCATAATTTTAAAATAGAATTTTAATTCTAATTATATATTAATTAAAATTCATATTTCATAAAGTTTCGAATTTTCTATTAGTTTCCATCTGTCACCACAACAATTATTATATAAACTGCTTATACGATATAATATAAATATTATATGCGTTTAGCTAATGAGTGAAGCTCTTCATTCATGATTTCATTGGAAATTCGAATTTTCTATTAGTTTCCATCTGTCACCACAACAGTTATTATATGAAATGCTTATATGATATAATATAAATATTATGTGTTTAGCTAATGAGTGAAACTCTTCATTCATGATTTCATTGAAAATCTTATCTTATAGTTACGATACTGAACTTGGATAAATTATTTTGAGTATTTGTTTATCACATGATTAGGGAAAAAATTGTTATAAGAATTGCGTAAACAAAAGATAAATGAATTGCTTTCAAGAAAATACGGATCCAAGCAGAAGATCCGGTTGTCTAATATTAGTTTTTCCATCTAGAGAGGAAACTGAATATACAGAATTATTTTAGTCTGCAATATAATTATCCAACAATCGACGGTCTGCAGAAAGTAGAGAATATAAGGGTAAATTTGAAAATGTTTTTTATTATAGAAAGTTACTGTTTTATTTATAAACTAATTTTTAACAATGTTATCTCTGCTTTTTATATTAGGGAAAGTATATCTCCATTTATATAACAAATGAATTATTTTATAGATAAAATGAAAATTAATTCAACTTTATTATATCTGAAATAATACTCCATATTTGGATAGTAGGTTAAGCCGCCATATCTCACGACGGATATACTGTATCTAGCGGCAGCCCATATAGAACCCATCACGGGCTGGCCAACACCTATGAGGTCAATCGGATGGTTGGCCTCATAGGTGTTGACTTCTTAAAAAACTGGAGGTGTAAGAGCCGCAGTGCCAAGCCAAGAAATTCGGCCTCCTGTGTGCAATTTTTAGAACACACACATAATTTTGTCCCTGCTACTTAAGTGTCAGATTGACAAACATTCATAACTTCCCCCCACACACATAATTTTGTCCCTGCTACTTAAGTGTCAGATTGACAAACATTCATAACTTTCCCCCCGAATAAGAGAGTCTCCAATATTGGTGTCCATCGTTTAAAAATTAGAAAATTAATAGTCATAATTATACAACTTTAAATAATTTCGTTTATTATTTTAACAGTAATAATGCATAACAGTCATATAATTTCGTTTATTATTTTATCAGTAATAATACATATCAGTCATAACATAACATCTTAAATATTATCGGTAATAATACAATACGTAACAGCATAATTTCGTTTATTATTTTATCAGTAATAATACATATCAGTCATAACATAACATCTTAAAAATTATCGGTAATAATACAATACGTAACACAATACTCATTTTAAACATTTTATTATGTCGAAATAATTTTACCCGTATTGACCATTGCAAAACCTGATAGTTGTGTTTTTAATTATTTACAAAGGTTTGTTAGTGCCACTCGGTGCATTTGAATAGTTAACAGGTCGCCGATTCGTATCTGTATTGGTTAAAAGGCCCGAACTCCTCTTTTGATATTGCTAAGTGTCTTTTCTATATGTTCTACAATTTACAATTGATTCGTAAAGACAGTCGCCGATTCGTATCTGTATTGGTTAAAAGGCCCGAACTCCTCTTTTGGTATTGCTAAGAGTATTTTCTATATGTTCTACAATTTCCAATTGATTCGTAAAGATAGATCAGCAGAAAATGTAGGATGAAATTTACTGATGCTAAGCAGCCCGAAATGCTGGCTTCTGGCTGCTTAACGAACTCGTGCAGGAATACCCAATAAAGACAGGTTATTAAATTGTTGATGAAGCCCTTGAATCAAACATGTAAAATAAACTTATATTGAGTGAGTATGCGGTATATATGGATGACCTCCCTCCCTGCACAGTCCCTGATGAGGGAGGGGCGCGTTGTGTGCGTAATAATATCTTTTAGTGTTTTAAACAGGAAGAAACTGAACGATGGCATTTCATTCCACTTATAACGTTCAACGCGATGATTATGAATATATTACTACTTCATTCCACTTATAACGTTCAACGCGACGATTACAGGAAGAAACTGAACGATTGGTTTTCATTCCACTTATAACGTTCAACGCAACTATTATGAATATATTCCTACGTATATTCACAATGTTCCCATTGTATATAAACGGATTTCGAATTTGCTATATTTGATTATCGCAACAGACAGCTGCATATAATATCCCCACCCAAATACAACTATCGAATTATATATTTAAATCTCAAACAATTCGTTTGTAATGTGTAATTTTAACAGTGTATAAATAATAACATACAAACAAGTTATATTGAATAAGGTAAATCTCAAACGATTAGTTTGTAATGTCTAATTTTAACAATGTATAAATAATAACATACAAACAAGTTTTATTGTTTCGAATTTGCTATATTTGATTATCGCAGCAGACAGCTGCATATAATATCCCCACCCAACTACAACTATCGAATTATATATTTAAATCTCAAACAATTAGTTTGTAATGTGTAATTTTAAGAGTGTATAAATAATAACATACAAACAAGTTATATTGAATAAGCAATAAACGCTTTTTCAATATAAATTTATTCATCGATCCACCTTAGAGAAAAAGTTTATTCGGAAAATGAAACTGCTTTCTGCTGGATATTTGCATATCGTAATAACTGTTTTCCTACTAATGTCCAGCATTTCAGCAGTTTCATTCACCGAAACACCATTTTCTCTGTGGTGTTTCGGTGAATGAAATCCAACTCTCTAATTTCTTTCGTGATGGCAGGAGGCACTATCTTCAGTATCGAGATGCAGGGATGAGAATGATGTTTAACTACGTCATCCTCATCTCGATTAGTATTTCAGGAAAAATTACCACTTCCCCATATCGCGCATGGTTTTTTATTATCTATTACGAAAGCCATAATATTAGTCCGCCATTATAAATATTAAATCTAAATATTAATTCTAAAAAGAAAAGAGTTTTGTTTTCTTTAATTACTTCCTTTTAAAATCATGGAACATTTTTTATAAATAAGTGCTATTATAAATAAATATTTGGACATTAATATGAAGAAAAGCAAAAAACTACTATAGGTGGAGAAAATAAAATTATCCATTTTAAACACGTCACAGTTCTCTCGCCGCTATCAGAACCCTATCCCTCGTTGCTAGCGTACTACATAATGGATGATCCCTCCGCCAGCACATTAATGCCTACGTTGTCGATGAAACTACTTCATGCTGAAGCCGAGTATTTAAGGAAACCGAACGTATCCGGTGAGGTGACAAACATTTTGGCAGGAGCTGTACATTATTAGGGCTCTAAATAAGAAGTATGCTCATCCGCCAATTTTATACTTCGCACCTTCATCGCTTCTAATAAAAAACAGCTATTTAACTTTTATAAGCATTCATTTCTTGCGCAATTCGTAAAAAGAAAATACTTACCTTGTATTCTCTTATTGGTTATTCTGGTTTATAGGTATATTTATTAATATGATAAATAAATATTAGTAATTTCGATAAATACTGTTATTAATATTATCAATAGTGTTTTATTTAATTCCGTATTTTAAGAAACCGAACTGATTTTAGATTATGGGTGCATTTACAATTTAAAACTATTTATACGCTGAGTTATATATTTTCCCCTTTAATATGACATATTAGAGAAATCAAAATCTCTTGTAAAAGTGCAACCCGCAGAGTACTTTGTAATCAGTATAGACCAAGTGTATATGACAAATAGGAATAAATTACATGAGATTTTTTTAATTGATTAAAAATCTTAATGCAAAGTATTTGAGTAAAATTGAAGCATTTTTATTTAACAGTTATTATTAATTCCCTCTCGCTGGCTAATTTTCATCATCTCAGATTTGTTTTAATTCTTTGCATGTTTTATATTTGACAAAATCAGTTATAGACACTCCTCTGTAAAAATGTTTTAAAACAAATATTTAGTACTTTGGTGATTGTTCAATTCTATATGTAAAAAAGTTTTGATATTTGAACACATTTTATTATAGAGTATTTCAGGGAAAATTATCGCTTCCCCCTATTACTTGGGCTATGAAGACTGCTTCTACTGCTGCTCTTGAGGTTCTCCTGTGCATTCCTCCTTTGCATTTGTTTGTTGAGGCGAGTACCTGGGAGGGCTATTATAGGCTTCACTCTTCTGGGAGAGAGATTTCTTGGACCTATAAAGGTGGAGCATTTGTCTTTTGAGTGGGACAGGATATATTGCAACATTCTTGGAATGGTTAAGGATTACATAGTACCTAGATTCCTTCTTCTGGCACCTTCACTGTTGTTTTTCCCAGTTTGGAGATTGGGTGCAATGAGGTTGCTGATAGGCTTGCCAAGGAAGGGGATCAGTATCAAAGGTGGTTTGGTCTGGTTTACGGACGGTTCTAAAACCACTACTAGTGTTGGGGCGGGGGTTTACTGCGAGGGGACGCAGATATTTTATTCCTATTCCCTTGGGTGATTTGCCACAGTCTTTCAGGCAGAAATTTTTGCTATTTTTGCATGTGTTAGAATCAATGTTGATAGGGATTATATTGGCAATTTCTGAATGTGTTAGTATAAATCTTGATAGGGATTATGTTGGTAAACTAGATTCTATTTCTGCATGTGTTAGTATTAATCTTGATAGGGATTATGCTGGTACATATGTGTGTTAGAATTAATCTTGATAGGGATTATATTGGCAATTTCTGAATGTGTTAGTATAAATCTTGATAGGGATTATGTTGGTAAACTAGATTTTTATCCTATCTGACAGTCAGGCTGCTCTTAAAGCACTTGATAATTCCGGATTTGTCTCGAAACTAGTCTGGGAATGCCACCTTCTCATTGTGAAACTGGCCACTAAGAACAGGGTACAACTGGTTTGGGTTCCGGGACACAAGGGGATTGGGGTATGAGGTTGTTGATAAGCTTACCAAGGAAGGGGCTTCTTGCCACTTTTTTGGACCTGAGCTTGCCCTGGGCATTTGTTCTGATGTATTTGAGCGGGTCGTCAAGGACTGGTTGGCAGCCCAGCATCTCATTTTCTGGAGGTCTATTTCTGGTCTTAGGCAGGCGAAGGCTCTCATTTTGGGTTGCTCTGTTCAGCGAACTAAAGAGTTGCTTTCACTGAATAAATCTGAAGTTAGGATTGTTACAGAGCTTCTTACAGGGCACTGTCATCTTAGAAGACATCTTCACTTGATTGGGCTTGTTGATAGCCCTATTTGTAGAAGATGTCAGTATGAGGAGGAAACTCCTCTTCACATTTTGTGTGAATGTGTGGCCCTTTCATGGCTTAGGCATGATCTTTTGGGGATGTATTTTCTTCTTCCAGATCTTGCTAGTGTCCCATTGAGGAAAATACTGTCGTTTGTTTTAAGGACAGGACTACTACTGGGATGATTTGATTGCGGGTGCACAATAGACCATTGTTAGTCGCCGTGCTTGGGCTGGGTAGGCTCCTCCCTTTACTACTACTACTACTTTTAGTTTATATCATTATCAATAGATGGTACTAAGTGTTAGCAATGGAGACATAACATATGGCTTACCTGATTTCTTAATATAATACTATCTCAATATTTATCCATAATGACATAATAGCCCCAATGTGACATCATCATGACAAAGTGCATGATATCACAAAACACTTATATATTGTAATTTCATCACTACATTGCCAATTCAATGACATAACATTATTGCCATGACATCTTTACTGTTTATATTAGCATTAAAATTGGACAGACAATGGATTCCAAATGCTAAATATATGAAAAATAATTCAATGACATAACATTATTGCCATGACATCTTTACTGTTTATATTAGCATTAAAATTGAACAGACAATGGATTCCAAATGCTAAATATATGAAAAATAACTGACACCTTTGGAAAATAGGCAATTTTAAATTTTTTCTAGAACTTCTTGTTTTCTTATACAGTCAAACCTGTTTTTATGCGGTCTGTTTTTGTGCATTGTTTTTTTAATTACATTTTTTAATTAATTTTTATTTGTCATATGCATTTGATGGAAGTTTTTTTATATATCGCAAAAAAAATTGCACATAAAACATTGCACAAAAAAAAAACAATGCACAAAAACGGACAGCATAAAACAGGTTTGACTGTACATTAAAAAATTATTTTGCATCTTATAAGCCTAAATTGGCTATAAAGAACATGAAAAACTGAGAAGTTAGCAATGACAAAATATAACAATATAAACTATCCATTAGTTACATCACAACAAATAGTCTATGCATTTATCAGTAACTGTTAATACTGGAACTGTTACTGGAATAACAATTAAATTCTAATTACACATTTAAGCCTTAATCAAAGATGTTGAGGATAATGATGATCTTGTCAGTAATGAATATGATATTGAATAATATTAAAATTATAAGAGTAATATTTATATACTTTTCTTTATTAGTTTTTAGGTTCTATTTTTATTGAATTTTAAATTTTCATTGTATTAACAATAAATATATTTCTTTAACCCATTCGGTGCCATTGACATTATAAAACGTCAAGATAGTGGAACAAAAAACGATAAAAAATCAATAAAAAGCGATATAAATAAAATTCAATCCTGACTTATACAATGGAGCTATCACGGAGTGGTTTTTTTGTGTTTATTGAGTGAAAATAGCTGCGTCTGATGATGTGTCCTAAATTTTCCGATTGCCAAAATTTCTTTTTTAATTCTATTCTAAAGAGAAAATGTGAATGGATTGTATTTGTAGAATTTGGATTATTTTTCATCGATTCTTATTGATTCTACTTTCTATTCTATCATATTTTAGTAATCTTAATTTGATTTTGGAGTGAGATAAATTTATTTTTGAAATTTTAAGCAAATTATGGAATTTTACTATGATGAACTGTAAAATTCATAAAACTGAAAAAATTTTGCCGATAATAAGAAAATTTTGGTTAATTCTGTTAAAATATAGAATATTTTTACTTATTTGGTCATTTATTGCTTTACTTTTACAGATAATTTTGTAAAATATGAGAAAATTGTAATGTAAACAACTCTAGGCAATAAAAGGGGGCGTGGCACTTTAATTGTTTTATAATTGCCAGTCATTTCGCGAGAAATTGCAGCCAAGCCTACTTTACCGTGCTGCTTGTGGTATTGGATGTAGAGCAGTGGTTCTCAACCACTGTGCCGCCAAATCTTTGAAGTGTGCCGCGAAAAATTAAGAATGAGTTGTATGTATGTAATTATATAATCATGTATATTAATAGTGAAACGGTGGTTGGCTGGATATTCCTTTTGCGGTCGAACCACTGTACCAATTCCTATAAATAGGATATCATTAGAAAAATCTAACCCCTCAAATTTCTGCAATAGTCAAAATTTTTGTCATTATTCATAATTTAAAAATTAAGGAATAAAAAATTAAAATTATTGTTTCTCTAAAAAGATAAAATCCGCAGATGGCTTTATAACTTAATAAGAGCCACCATTTAATGATCCCGTGTACGAATATGTCTGTAATCTGAATGTAATAAAATAAATAAATATATTAATCTGTCAATAAAATTTCGTTGTTAAATCTAAATTATTATTTAAAATATTTAGGTGTGCCGCCAAACTTTAAAATATTAAAAAGTGTTCCTCAACAGAAAAAGGTTGAGAACCACTGATGTAGAGTGTCAACAAACTATCTCAAGGCCAATTAGAGTAGAGTAGAGTAGAAAATGTTTTAACTGTTTATGTAGGATTGTTGACGATTTTTGTATGTGTTATGTTTTTTGTTATAAATTCGTAAATTTATAAAATATTAAAATAAAAATTATTGAAACGAAGAAAAAACATATCAATAAACATATTTTATTAAAAAAATGACAATATTTTAATAAATTTTTGTCAATTTTTGACTAATTAATTAACTAAATTAATTAAAAGTTACATAATACAGGAATACCTCAATTATTGCGGTTATTGTTGCCATGAAAAATACCGCAGTAATCGAATCCGTGATAATCGGGATAAATAATGCATGTAAAATGAGTGATCATTGCCAAGGATTTTTCAGGAAAAAAGAAATGTGTTAAACGTGCTAATCTTCTAAGGTGATCACTCTACGTTTCTTCTTGATAGCTATAGACTTGATATCATCCTTATTTATTATAGCATTCATTGTAAGGGTAAATAAGAAGAGAAATAAATATTCACATGCAGTATCGGCTCTAGAGGTCCCAGCGCCCATTGCAGCTTTCACGTAACATCTACTTAGCAATATAAAATATTGCTGAATAACAATATTGAGAAAATGATAATTTTGCCTCCCCGATGCAGTGCATAGTCTGTTTACCAGGTTAAGTTAGCCCTGTCAACAGGTACTTAGGTAAAGGTGGACAGTTACTGATGAGTGGTGAGTAAGCATCGTCAGATAAAAACAAAGTGCAAAAGAGCAAATGTAATTCTGGTTGCACATATAGTGGACTATATCTCGATGCCGCGCTAATTCGAATTTGGAGTGCAATAATTGGAATTTTGGTATCAAATTATAAACCGCGATAAATCGAGAATCGCGATAATCAAGGTATTCCTGTACTTCGTTTTTTATCGATAATTTTTAAAATTATTGTTCAATTTTCTTCATTCATACCTCAATTTATTCAGAAGACTTGCCGTTATCAGAAAATACCAAATATTTCGTTGGATGGCTAAGATTTCATATATAAAAACAGTATTTTCTCCGATCTCATATAACGAACGAAAAATTGTGAAAGAAATAAAATTAGAGAAAATTTGTTACATCATTAGAATCACAATAAGAAACGTAATAAATTATGAAAATTAAACGAGATATTGGAATTTACATTTTTTTGTTTTTTTTTGCATATTAACGAGGCTTAATAAGAAAAAAATCGACGGCACTGAACAGGTTAAATTATAAAAATCTTCAATGTAGATGGACTCTAATTTTGGAATAGTAAGGTCTAAAATTTGGATCTATCTTCTACACTAAAGAATCTTATAAGCTGACAAATAAGGTAATTTAGTTTTTGCCTGAGACATAATAAGCATAATGACATTAAGTGAGGCAACATTAAATGAGGACCGACTGTAAAAATTAAAACATATCAATGATGTGATTAGAATCATGCAATATGTATTGTATGGATAATACAAAATATACTCTTAATATTAAAGTAGAATGTTGATTTTTCACGGTGAGTAAGCATCGTCAGATAAAAACAAAGTGCAAAAGAGCAAATGTAATTCTGGTTGCACATATAGTGGACTATATCTCGATGCCGCGCTAATTCGAGTAAATATAATTCTGGTTACATATGTAATGGGCTACATCTCAAAACCGCGATAATTCGGAATTTGGGCATATGTAATGGGCTACATCTCGCGGCCGCGATAATTCCAATTTCACCGCAATAATTCGAATTTTGGTATAAATTATAAACCGCGATAAATCGAAAATCGCAATAATCAAAACCGCGATAATCGAGGTATTCCTGTAATTGGACGGATCGAAATAATTCGAATTTTGGTATCAAATTATAAACCGCGATAAATCGAGAATTTTGGTATCAAATTATAAACCGCGATAAATCGAGAATCGCGATAATCAAGGTATTCCTGTACTTCGTTTTTTATCGATAATTTTTAAAATTATTGTTCAATTTTCTTCATTCATACCTCAATTTATTCAGAAGACTTGCCGCTATCAGAAAATACCAAATATTTCGTTGGATGGCTAAGATTTCATATATAAAAACCATGTTTTCTCCGATCTCATATAACGAACGAAAAATTGTGAAAGAAATAAAATTAGAGAAAATTTGTTACATCATTAGAATCACAATAAAAAACGTAATAAATTATGAAAATTAAACGAGATATTGGAATTTACATTTTTTTTGTTTTTTTTTGCATATTAACGAGGCTTAATAAGAAAAAAAATCGACGGCACTGAACAGGTTAAATTATAAAAATCTTCAATGTAGATGGACTCTAATTTTGGAATAGTAAGTTCTAAAATTTGGATCTATCTTCTACACTAAAGAATCTTATAAGCTGACAAATAAGGTAATTTAGTTTTTGCTTGAGACATAATAAGCATAATGACATTAAGTGAGGCAACATTAAATGAGGACCGACTGTAAAAATTAAAACATATCAATGATGTGATTAGAATCATGCAATATGTATTGTATGGATAATACAAAATATACTCTTAATATTAAAGTAGAATGTTGATGTTTCTTTATCTATTATCTATCAATTATTAAATATTTTAATTCAAAATTAATTTTTAAAAATATTTATTAAGTTATTATATTGATAGTATCTCAATTAAAACCTCACTTGTCTACAATTCCATATTAATAAAGTTACTTTTCTAATACATTAAATTTATTTTATAGTTACTTTTCTAATACATTAAATTTATTTTATACAATGCTCAACATCTTCAAATTTATTGGATACTGTATGTTGCACACAGTATGTCTGATAAATAAGACGACTGACAATGTAAAAAATGAAACAATGCCTGTATTGGCATAAATCTTGTCTTTTATTCAAAATATGTTCTGCATCGACACAGCATTGTGCATGATCAAGTAATGAATGGAATGATTTTTGGAGCTCTGATCTCAGAATCCTATTAAATATCCTTGTCACAGTGACTTTCATTGCTTCACTATCATCATCATATTGAGTCCCTTTCCTTGATATTTTTACTTTCAAATACAGAAAATAATCATAGTACTCAGTCTGGAGAATAAGGTGGATGGTCAAAAACACACACTTCTTTTAGAGCCAAAAACTGCTTGATGGCACTGGTCTTGTGCACTAGTGCATCATCATGAAGAGAAACCAGCTGCCAGAATCTTTGTATTCTGGTCTTGTTCATACAATTATTTTCCACAAACACTACAAAACATCCAAATAAAATTTTCCAGTAACTATTTGATCCTCTGAAACAAATTCTTGATGAACAATTCCTTTGGAATCATATAAACATATGAGCATTGTCCTGATTCATGACTTTTGAAAGTGCCATTTCTTTGGTCTCAATGAGCTAGGTGACTTCTGCTCGGTGCTCTGTGCTAGATGATGAATCATACTGGAAACACTATCTCATCACTAATCACTATTGAATCCAAGAAGGTTTTGTTTTTCCAAACTGTTTTAATGATATCCTTATAGTTATAATAAAATAGTTATATCCTTTGGTCTCAATGAGCTAGGTGACTTCTGCTCGGTGCTCTGTGCTAGATGATGAATCATATTGGAAACACTATCTCATCACTAATCACTATTGAATCCAAGAAGATTTTGTTTTTCCAAACTGTTTTAATGATATCCTTATAGTGTTCCAAGTGAGCCTTTTGTTGATCACCAGTTCATAAGTGTGGTACAAATCAAGCACAAATCTTCTCTTTAGTCAAATTTTTAACTAAAATTTTGTGAATCAGATCTTTACAGATGCCAGATTCTTATACCATCATTGCAATGTCACATTTGAATTGATAGCAATAAGTTCATACATTTTCTTTGCGAATTGGCCATGGTTCACGGACTTCAGATGACTTGGCAGTTCATTGTCATTCAAATCCTCTCTGATTTGAACTGATATTCTGTCTTTGAAGCTTCTATACCACTTCCAAATAATTGTATATAGGACATACAAATATTGGCATAAACTTCTCAACATTTCAACTGGTTGCATTGCCATTTTCCCAATTTTAAAACAGAATTTAAAATCTGCTCTTTGCTTCACCATGTTTTTGTGAAGCAGCCACCAAAATACTATTGCTAAAATGTCAATAACTTTTGAACATGCCAACTAATTTCATTGAAATTTTAACAGTTGATAGTACAAACATAAATTTGTTGAAAAATATTAATGCCCACTAGATAGAACTTATAGTATCAATAACAGAAATTCAGTATTTATCAGATATACTATACAGGTATCCCTCGCTATATGCAATCTCACTTTACACGTTTTTGCTATAACAAGAGTAAAAAGTAAAAATTAACTTTTTAAATTAAAAAAAATTTTGTTTAAAAATTGTCTCATAGATGAACTGCTCGGTTTAAAAATTCTCATGTGAATGAACTGCTCAAGTACCACTCATCAGAACTCAACTAATGAAGAGCGTCTGGAAATGGAAAACAACATGAATGATGAAAGTCAGGAGCCCTTTGTTGCTGAGCCCATCAAACAAGTTTCAACAAAATAAATGACTGATTTTTTTAAACATATTAACAGTGCCATCAGAATAATTGAAGAAAATGATCCTAATGATGACACTAGAAGCAAGAGTTGCAAGAGAAATTCAGAATTCTTTGGTTTGCTACAAAGAACTTTATAGAGAGAGAAAAAATGCTACCTATCAGCTGAGTCTCGACTATTTCATTAATCTTTAACGCTCCTCAAATTAAAAAAAAAAAATGCCCCATATGCTCCAAGGAAATATGAAATATGATACTCAATATTTGATATTTTGCCATAACTTTCTAATTTTTTGGCACGAAAAAATTATATTTTGTTGTCCATATACGGTCCTGATATCGTTTTTTAATTTTAGTTATAGGACCAAAAGAAAAAAAAGAAAAAAAAATATATAAAAGAATCAGCAAATGTAAATAATAGAAAAAAAATACGAAAGAATTAGGCCTAATTTGCATATGTAAACAACACATATTTTTCATTGCATATGTAAACAATGCATAATTTTTTCCAATTATTCATAATTTCGAGCATCACATAAAAAATATTGTTGATATATTTACATTCCTGGTGATATTCCACATCTAATAATACCATACGATTATATTTACATTCCTTCAGTGATATTCCACATCTAATAATACCAAATACTTCATAATTCTAAAAAATTTTTAGAATTTGTTTTTGGAAGACAATTTATGATTGAAATTCGATATCACAGAGCGTAATTCGAGACCTTGTATAAACAATCTTATTATCCCTCTCGTGGATGAAATACGGTATTCTACTACACAAATGTTTAAAATAATTGTTTATTAGCCTATTTTTGTTCCTATTTTCTTAAAATAATGCCGGATTAATACTTTTTATTTATAAGAAGTATTAGTAC